>AP025067.1:6067771-6141419 GCA_036186865.1 Eustoma russellianum | reverse complement strand
GTGGAGGTCAAAGATCTGAAGGCCATCCCCACCCATTCCATAGGTGAGGGCTAGGCATTCCCAAAGTGCTTTGGCTTTGGGGTACCTTGTAACGTTGCTAATCATAGATGGTTCCACGTTTTGTAGAATCCAGGTAAACACTTTGTTATCATCTTGTTCCCACCTGGAGTACTGCGGGTCAGTGATATGAGGGGGTTGTGGATTACCCGTTAGATGTGATATTTTCCCTTGTCCAAGGATTGCCCTATAAATGACTGTTGACCACAAGGAGTAATTGCTACTGTTTAACTTGACTGAGATGTGCAATGTTTCAGGTGCAGGTAATGAAGGTGACAGATGGGTTGATGGCGGATGCAAACTGTCTCTGAGAATTTGGGCTATTTGCATTGCCCATTCTCCAGGATTTTGGTTCTGAGTAGATGTTTTCTGGTGTATTGAGTGGGGTTTCTGATTTGCTGGTTTCTGACATCTTTCCTTTTGGCAGGTTTCAGAAAGAGTGATAAAGCAACACAGCGTAATTGCTGTGAAGGTTTAATCAGTGATGAAAAAGGCCTTTTTGGCTGGGGAAGGTATATGGCTATGATGAAAATAATTCTGAGCCTTGTTTGCCCAAAAAATTTCGATGAACTTGTTGGCAATGATGAAGGAATTCTGAGCCTCGTTTTTGCCCAGAAAATTTCAAATGATTTGTTCACAGAGAGGACTATCCTGCTCTGATACCATGTTCAAATCTTGAGATCAATGGATTTCTTGTTTCATTGATAATTTTCATAGTACAAGATACTCCTATTTGTATTACAATCCGGCCTAGTATACAAGGAAACACAATCACCTAATTATCTCTAATTAATTGAGCTAATCAAATCACCCTATCTATGGTAAGTATTGACTACGTTACAAATGGTATAGAGAATATTACAAGAATATTTACACATGGTAATAAAATATTCTGCACTATCCTTTAACAGGCTAAAGTTACCTAAGGGTATAGGTTCTTCCAAGGCTCTTCATATTCCTTAGACTTGAACCATGGGAAATTTTTGGTCGTTAGTCCATTTCCGATCTCAGATAGTTGTTCAACTTTGGAGCAACAGCTCCCTTTTTTGTACTTGCCCCTAATTTCTTGTTTCCCTTGTTTCTTGGTATCGTCAGGACTTGAGACATCTGAGAATGTTGCTTGACCCTTCTTTAGAACCTTCACAGGTCCTAGGCCTCTTTTTATTTTCACTCCTTCAAGACATTTTTTTCGAATATATAGTTTTAAGGGTTTGAAGTGAGAAGAAGTGGATAAAGACGAAAAGATGAAATGTAATCTATGTTTGATGAAGAGGATGTTGAAATTTCTTCTTGACATTTGAAGCGAGAATCTAGCTTTGAAGAAAAAAGAAATTGCCCATAGAGTTTAGGGTTAAATCGATTGGAATAAGAGATAAACTGTAATGCGTGCTGACCTGACCCAAAGTTTGAAGTGGACACAATATTTTATTTTCACTCCTTTAAGACATTTTTTTCGAATATATAGTTTTAAGGGTTTGAAGTGAGAAGAAGTGGATAAAGACGAAAAGATGAAATGTAATCTCTTGATTTGTGTATGAGCTAAACTAGGAAACAATTATGCATACTAGTGTGCATTATGACTTTATCATCTTTGAATTACGAAAAACTGTTATACTAATATGTTCGCTTGTATGATTGGAAATGCAATTCTAAAATCGGAATGCCTCATGAAATTGTTTAAAAGTTAAATAAAACTTTTTGACTCTGAAATTGAAACAAGCGGAAGTAATATAAAAATATGAATCTTATTCACTAAATAAAGTTCACTATCATTTGAACACACAAATTTTTATTTGAATGTTTTTTAGGCATAAAAAACTGCTAATCCTATAAAAGGAAATATTACATTCATTTTGCTCAGACTTTGTGTTGAGAAAAAGTATTTGGATGATTTACAAATGCATAATTTAAATAGTACGAGTCTATGAAATGCATGACAAAATTATTACTTGACACGTTTTTTTGATATACATGCCTCGTATGGTTTATATATATTGTTGTCATACTAACAAGCCATGAAGCATTAAAGCTTACATCATATGGTAAACATTTGTTGTCTTTGAACTATTTTCAGGTGCCACAATTAAAGAATTAAACTAGTTCATTAAGTGAAGTACTTAAGTTAATGAACTAACTAGTTCATTAAATGGAGATATATTTGGACAAAGCTTGAGGACAACAAATTTGGAAAAGGAAAGTCTCCTCCCCATTTGAATATACACGCCTATATATATATATATATATTATATATATATATGGATTCAGATTTTTTTAAAAAGGCACAATACACATATATTTCGACGTACTACCGACACGTTACATATATTACAAATGTACGTCAACATCACACCACTATATACACCTCATATTTATGTGTATATTCAGGTCTTATTCATATGATATAAGTCATGGTGATGACAAAATTATAACGACACGTTACAAGGTTATAAATCAAAAATTGTCGTATCGGGTGACTAGCGAAACTTCGCCAACGCGTCACGTACTTACCATATAAAGCTGGCCAGCCCATATACTTAAAAAATAGCCAAAATTTTTTTGGCTCACATGTTCAAATCAACCACTAAAGCATTCCATGTTGGCACAAACAAATCACCCACAAATTAGGCCAAATTTGTGGAGATTTCAAATTCAATTTTTTAGCACATGGGGGCACCTATACCATCAGCATTAGAGCTGAATATACACTTTATTTTATGAACATTATGTGTGACATAATATCTATGACATGTGAAAAGTTTGAATTTAATCGGAGAAAAATCGCGTAATCGACAAAAGTCAAAAATTCAGTTTTCTACGAACACAACACATGGAACGTTTTTGGCATGAGTTGTAACATGTATCTAGACACTTTTTACACATTCAAGACATGGTAAAGTGTACTAGAAAATTTAAATTAGGGCTGATTGGAATTTACCATACATGTGTAATTATTGTGCATTATTTGACAAAGCTTACTAAAGTGAAATTTCAGCACATGGACAAGTTGTATCACACACCTAACACATATTAATGGAACCTATGTGGAGCTTAGCTGGAATTTTAATTGGTGGAAAATAAGCCACATATGATAGGTGACTTTGAAGTGGGCAACACACAAAGAAAGATTTCAAAATGCAACACATGCTGAAAATTTTCAACACATGTGAATAGTGGCCAAATTTTACTATGTTTTTGTCCTTAATTTGCATCCCAAAATTGAAAAGCTTGAATGGTGATTGTTTGGTAACATTTTGACTACTATTTGGCACATGGTTTATGAGTTTATTTCAGATTTTACAGCTATTAAAATGATGACAAGTTGGACCAATCCTCAAGTGACAAGTAAGCAAGGTCAAGTTATCCTTCCAATCATAGTGTGCCAAGTAAGCAAGATGATGTCATGTCTACACAAGGCAATCTTCCAAGGGTATGAAAGAGAATTATCAAGAAAGGAAGAAGGCCCTAGGGGGCGGCAACACATGGTTAAAAAGAAGAGAATAGCGCAAACAAGGCTAAGAACACAACTCTCATTCTCTTAAGATCAAGAAGCTCTACTACTTTCTTCTTCCTTTTTTCTTTCTTCTTCTTCTTCCCTCAAGCCTATTGTTCATATATTCAAGATATTGTATAGGCTTTGATTATACCACCCACACTCATACATTTTTGTAAAAGGTTGATCAAAGTGGGATCAAACCTTTATTCGATTGGTGGTGGTGTTCGTGATCGGTTTGTTTGGTTGTTTTGGTTGTTTTGGTTGTGAAAAGGTGAAGTTGGTGTATAAATCCAATAAGCCTTGTGTTAAGATGTTTTTGGTGTTTAGTGATAACCGAGGAAGGTGTCCTTGAAGACTGGAGTAGGTTGATTTAACCCAACCAGCATAAAATCCTTGGTGTCGTTACTTTCAGCACTTTACTTTCAGTTTCCAGCATTTTGCATCATTTTTATTGCAAGAGTAAAAATAGCAAACGAATTTCAAAAATTGTACATTTTGCAGAAACATAGCCACACCTCTTAAGTTTCATTTGGCGCAAGTTTCAATCCATTTGGACAATTATAAGTCAATCAAACATTAATAGTTCTGAGACTAGTGCAATCTGATTTTCAGACTTGCAAAGGTTGAGAATATCAACGTAGTTGACATACTTCCCAAAGAAATTTTTTAGAACTATTTCAACCCATTTAAATACATATATTGAGGGTCTTGACATTAAATTTTCTGACCATTTGGAGGCTCCAATCAATTGGAATAAAATTTTCAAATAGGAGTACTGTTTCTAGAAGAATTCCGCAATCTGCTCAAAGAAGTATTTTCAAAGGGTTAGGAGTTGAATTTTAATTTGAAATTTTTAGGAGATACTCAGAACACCTGAAAGTAAAATCTCACTAAATTTCATAATTTTTGGAGACCTGTAACTATGTCTTTAAATCATTTCAAATTAGAACCTAAAAATAGAAACTATTTTCAGAAGTGGGGTTTTTGGGCCAAACGTTTTTGAAAACAAGATTTTCCACACACACCATTCAATCCCCTTTCTAGTAGTGCTATACAGGTCCTACAAATGGTATCCGAGCGCAGGCACACTCACGACTAGAAGATATAACAATATTTGTGAGATAGCATCCACTAGCCAGAAAACCGAACAAGAAGATATGTCAAGCCAAAGGCCTCCATCTTTTGATAATGAGGTAAATTATGATTCTGATTCGGATTCTGAACTATCTTATAATGATTTGTATGTTGAATATCTTAAATTACATAAGTTTGCTAAGACTCTTACAAAAGAAAAGAAACGCTTAATTGAAGACAAGAAATTGTTAGAATCTTCTAACTTGAATCTTGTATCTAAATTAAACGATTCAAAAGAAGAGTCTTCTTGCATGATAAATTCATTAAAGTCTGAAATCTCATCTTTGACAACGGAGAATAATGAAATGAAAGACGAGATCTCAGATTTGAGATCAAGAAATGAAGATCTAGAAAAGACGATAAAACAATTTGATACAGGTATAAGTATGCTAGATCATCTTATTTCTTCCCAAAATCATGAAAATGATAAAACCGGATTAGGGTATGTAGAAGATAATAAAGTAGAAAATAAGTCCACCAACTTTGTTTTATCTAAGAAACCGCATACATTCAAGACAACTACGCAACCTAAGAAGATGTCTAATGCACAACCCATTGTATCTCGTCGTACTCCATCTTTTTCATCACATACAAAGTATAATCATGTACCATATAAATCTGAAAGGAAACCATTGATGCATACACGATATTCATATCAGACTAATGCATCTAGATCACAAACTATTCATAGAAACCGAAATGCATATCAAAAACAAAAACCATACCATGTGCATAATGGGATTCTCGACCAAAGGCCAAACGAATTTGCACCGAACATCTATTATATTTGATCTTCATCTCTTTTCTTACCTTTTGGAAGACCTAGGAAGGTCACCCAAGTTTGGGTACCAAAAGGTACATTTGCAAAGGGTTGAATCAATAACGCTTAGGAACGTACTACAAGTGCATGATTTCTATATGCTATAAATTGCTATTTCTTTACATTCTTTACATATACTTTTGATATTATTTAAAAAATAAAGGGGGGGTGAGAGAGTTCATGATTTAAGGGGGAAAGAGAGCATGATTGCACAATTTAAGGGAGAGACAACGATACTATAAAATTCAAAATTCAAAATTTAAATTTGTGCCTAATTGGAGGAGGATCAATTATATTTAAATCATGAACCAGGGTTATTTTGTAAATCATCAGACGGGGGAGATTGTTGAGAAAAAGTGTTTGAATGATTTACAAATGCATGATTTAAATAGTACGATTCTACGAAATGCATGACAAAGTTATTACTTGACATGTTTTTGTGATATACATGCCTCATATGCTTTATATATATTGTTGCCATACTAACAAACCATGAAACGTTAATGCTTACATCATTAAGTGAAGTACTTAAGTTAATGAACTAACTAGTTCATTAAATGGAGATATATTTAGACAAAGCTTGACGGCAACAAATTTAGAAAAGGAAAGTATCCTCCCCATTTGGATATACACGCCTATATATATTATATATAAATTCAGATTTTTTTTAAAAAAAAGACACAATACACATATATTCCGACGTACTACCGACACGTTACATATATTACAAACGTACGTCAATGTCACACCACTATATACACCTCATATTTATGAGTATATTCAGGTCTTATATCATATCATATAAGTCATGATGATGACAAAATTATAACGACACGTTACAAGGTTATAAACCAAAAATTGTCGTATCGGGCGACTACTGAAACTTCGCCAACGTGTCACGTACTTGCCATATAAAGGTAGCCAGCCCATATACTTCAAAAATGGCCAAAACTTTTGTGGCTCACATGTTCAAATCAGCCACTAAAGAATTCCATGTTGGCACACACAAATCACCTACAAATTAGGCCAAATTTGTGGAGATTTCAAATTCAATTTTTTTGCACACGGGGGCGCCTATACCATTAGCTTTAGAGCTGAATATACACTTTATTTTATGAATATTATGTGTGACATAAGTCCAGATATTATTGGTCAACACAGTCAACTTAGCCCATCGAATTAACTTGGTTGATCTCGGTCAAACTGGGTCAAACAAGATTCGGATCCTTATTGGGTTAAGTTCTTTAACTTGTTTCATTTATTTATTAACATGCATAAACATAAGCGGCATAAATAAATGAATAAACAATTAACTGCATGCATATAAATAAATAATATGATAACTGAAAATTAAACTTAATACTTGATTATTTTATTTTGGACTTCTTTAAATAATAATAATAAGAAGAATAAGAATTTATTATTATTATTATTATTATTATTATTATTATTATTATTATTATTATTATTACTGTTTTCTTTAATAAACTTTAAATAGTAACTATAATAATGGAATTATTTTCATTATTATTTACTTTATTTTCCTTTAAAAGAAATTTAACATAATAATAATAATAATTACTTATTATTATTACTATTTTCCTTAAAAGAAAATTTAAACAATAATTATTATTATTATTATTTCTTTTATCCAAAATAATAATAATAAACCAAAACAAGTAAAAAACTAAAAATAAAAATAAAAGAGTGGGGCGCAGGTTGGGTTGGGTAAGGAACCCGCCTGGCCCAATCTGTCTTCCTTTTTTTATTCGTCCAAAATTTGGGGTGAAATCCTTTTTTTAATTGAAATTTTGGGCCAAGCCCAATTCTGGATTAGGGCCAGACCGGGTAGAACTCGGATAAAGAAGCCCAAACCGCCAGCTAAAGCTCTAGTGCGTTCTTAAGGGTTATGTAATCAACCATTTGCAAATGTATCTTTTGGTACCCAAACTTGGGTGGCCTTCCTGGGTCTTCCAAAAGGTAAGAAAAGAGATGAAGAAGCAATGTAATAGATACTCGGTGCAAATCTGTTTGGCCTTTGGCCGAGAATGCCATCATGCACATAGTATGATTTTTGTTTTTGATATGCCTTCTTGTTAGTGTGCATGGTGCGTGATGCATTTGTATGATATGACTGTTGCATATATACCAGTGGCTTTCTTTTATATCTATATGGCACACAATTATACTTTTCATGTCATGAAAAAGAAGTAGCACGATGAAATCCAACGTGGGGCTCGCTAGATTGTATTGTCGCCTTTTTAGGCTTTACATTGTTTTAAATAAATGTTGTTGCTTAGATGAAGATAAAAAAATTTATAGATTTGTTTTCTACAAGATTACCTTCAATATACCCTAATCCGATTTTGTCAATTTCATGTTTTTGCGAAGAAATGAGACGATCTAACATGCAAGTTCCTCTATCGAATTGTTTTACCATATTTTCTATATCTTCGTTTCTTGATCTCAAATCTGAGATCTCGGCTTTCATTACCACGTTTTTCAGATGTCAAGCATTAAATTTCAGATATCAATGAAAATTAGACGACTCCTCTTTTAAATTGTTTAATTGAGATACAAGATTTGCGTTAGAGGATTCTAACAATTTCTTGTCTTTAATTAAACGCTTCTTTTCTTTTGCAAGAGTCTTAGAAAATGTATGTAATTCAAGATATTCAACATACAAATAATTATAAGATAGTTCAGAATACGAATCAGAATCAGAATTTACCTCACTATCAAAAGGTGGAGGCCTTTGGCTAGACATACCTGCTTGTTCGGTTTTCTGGCTAGTGGATGCTGTCTCACAAAGATTGATTTATCTTCTAGTCATAAGTGTGCTTGCGCTCTGATATAACTTGTAGGACCAGTATAGCACCACTAGAAGGGGAGGTTGAATAGTGGGTGTGGAAAATTTGGTTTTTAAAAACTTTTGAACCAAAAACCTCACTTCTGAAAACAGTTTCTGTTTTCAGATTCTGATTTTAAAACTGTTTTCAGATTCTGAATTTAAATGATCTAAAGACCTAGTTACAGACCTCTAAAAATTATGAATTTTGGTGAGATTATACTCTAAGATGTTCTGAGTATCTCATAAAAATTTCAAATTACAATTCAACTCCGAACATTTTTAAAATACGTTTTTGGTCAGATTGTGCAAATCTGCCAGAAATAGTACTCCGATTGGAAAATTTTATTCCGGTTAATTGGTGGCTCCAAATGATCTGAAAATTTCATGACAAGACCCTCAATATATTTATTTCAATGGGATGAAACAGTTTTCAAAAATTCTTTTGGGAAGTATATCAATCACGTTGATATTCTCAACCTTTGCAACTCTGAAAATCAGATTGCACTAGTTTCAGAACTATTCAAGTTTGATTGACTTATCCAAATGGGTTGAAACTTGCTCCAAATGAAAACTAGGAGGTGTGGCTATGTTTCTGAAAAATTTAACGATTTTTGAAATTCGTTTGCTATTTTTAATTTTGCAATGAAATTGAAACTGAAAGTGAAGTGCAGTAAAGTAAAGATACCAAGGATTTTATATTGTTCGGTTAAATCAATATACTCTAGTCTTCGAGGACACCTTCCTCTTTATTGTTAAACACAATAAAACACCTTACCACAAGGGTTGCTGGAGTTATACACCAACTCCACCCTTTCACAAACAATACAATCAAACAACCGGATCACGAACACCACCATCTATTGAATGAAGGTTTGATCACACCTTGATCAACCTTTTACAACAATGTATAAGTGTGAGTGGTATAATCAAAGCCTGTACAATATATTGAATATATGAATAATAGGCTTGAGAGAAGAAGAAGAAAGAAAGAAATATAGAAGAAGAGAGTAGAAGATCCTTTTGCACTTGAGAGAAAAATGAGAGTTGTCGTTCTTTTGTTTGCACTACTTCTCTTCCTTTTAAGCAAAAGTGGCCGCCCCCTTAAGGTACTTCCATCCTTGAGAATTCTCTTTAATGCCCTTGGAAGATTGTCTTGTGTAGAAATGACACCATCTTGCTTACTTGGCACACTATGATTGGAAGGATGACTTGACCTTACTTACTTGTCACTTGATGATTGGTCCAACTTGGCATCCTTTAATGTGTTATAAAAATCTAAAATAAAACTCATAAAACATGTGCCAAATAGTATTCAAAACATTACCATACAATCACACATTAATTCCCTTTAATTTTGGAATAAAATTGAAGAAACAAATGCTACAAAATTCGTCCACAATAAACCACATGTGCTGAAATTTCAACATGTGTTGTATTTTGAATTGTTTCCTTGTGTATTGCACTCTTCAATGTCACCAATCATGTATGACTTATTTTTCAGCAATTAAAGTGCCAAATAAGCTCCACCTAGGCTCCAACAAAGCTAAAAATGGAGTGTGAAATTCCTGCACATGTGATGAATTTTCTTTTAGTAAGCTTTGCCAAATAATGAACAATATTTATACATATATGATAAATTGCAATCATCCCTAATTTGAATTTTCTAGAACACTTTAACATGTCTTGAATGTGTAAAAAATGTCTAGATACATGTTACAACTCATGCCAAAAAAACATTCCATGTGTTGTGTTTGCAGAAAATCGAATTTTCGACTTTCGTCGATTACACGATTTTTCTCTGGTTAAATTCAAACTTCTTGCACATGACATATATTTTATTTCTCACATAATACTCATAAAATAAAGTGTATATTCAGCTCTAATGGCTGATGGTATAGGCGCCCCATGTGCTTAACAGAATTGAATTTGAAATTTCCATAATTTGGCCTAAATTGTGGGTGATTTGTGTATGCCAACATGGAATGATTTAGTGGCTGAATTTAACATGTGAGCCACAAAATGTTTGGCTATTTTTGAAGTATACGGGCTGGCCATCTTTATATGGCAAGTACGTGACACGTCGGTGAAGTTTCGGTAGTCACCCGATACGACAATTTTCGGTTTATGACCTTGTAATGTGTCTTTATAATTTTGTCATCAACATGACTTATATCATATGATATAAGACCTGAATATAATCATAAATATGAGGTGTATATAGTGGTGTGGCATTGACGTACGTTTGTAATAAATGTAACGTGTCGGTAGTATGTCGAAATATATGTGTATTGTTCCTTTTTAACAAAAATATGAATATACATATATATACAATATATATATATATATACATATATATATATATATATAGCGTGTGAGGAAGAATAGGGAGGAGACTTTCCATTTTCAATTTTGTTGCCATAAAGCTTTGTCCAAATATGTCTCCATTTAATGAACTAGTTAGTTCATTGACTTAAGTACTTCACTTAATGAACTAGTTTAGTTCATTAATTGTGACACCTGAAAATAGTTCAAAGATAACAAATGTTTGTCATATGATGTAAGCTTTAACGCGTCATGGCTAGTTAGTATGGCAACAATATATATAAAGCATATGAGGCATGTATATCACAAAAACGTGTCAAGTTAGCATTTCGTAAACTCGTACTATCATTTGAACACACAAATTTTTATTTGAATGTTTTTTAGGCATAACAAACTGCTAGTCCTATAAAAGGAAATATTACATTCCTTTTGCTCAGACTTTGTGTTGAGAAAAAGTGTTTGAATGATTTACAAATGCATGATTTAAATAGTACGAGTCTACGAAATGCATGACAAAATTATTATTTAACACGTTTTTGTGATATGCATGCCTCATATCATTTATACATATTGTTGCCATACTAACAAGCTATGAAACGTTAAAGCTTACATCATATGGCAAACATTTGTTGTCTTTGAACTATTTTCAGGTGCCACAATTAATGAACTAAACTAGTTCATTAAGTGAAGTATTTAAGTTAATGAACTAACTAGTTCATTAAATAGAGATATATTTTGTGGCGCCCCGCACCCCGGCCCCGCCGAGGTCGGTGCACCCGCCGTACTTCACTAAAGAGAGTACTAGGCGTCATCCCATACGTGTCATGATCCATGATATAACGCATGGATTTTCGCGCTTACGCGCAATTAAGTAAGCGAAACCGTGGCAGAATTTAAAACTTCAAATCAAAATCATCCACACGATCATTCATAGTTTACATCTCAAATCAAAAGTATTGAGAGTCACAAGACCAATGTTTTCCATCTCAAATACGTCATCAGTCATCAGTCATAGCTGGCCAGTCATGTCTTCTAAATTCGTCCACTCCTCGCTGCGCTCATGGGTAGTGGAACCCTAGGCTCATCCTCAATCCACTCTACTTTATTCCCTGCAGCCTCTGGGAGGAAAAATAGGGGGTGAGTGACAAAGTCACAGCAAGTACACCATAAACAATCATGCATTAAATGGAAAGTACACCCAAGAACCAAATCCCCAAAATTTGGTCTCCTACCATTATACCTGCCTTTCCATTCCAATGCCACCAAGGGAATAGAATCATCACTTAATCATAAATGGAATAAGATCATAGCTTACATAACAACAACAATAAGATCGTAACTTAGGTAACGAAAGATAACAATGTCATAACCTAAGTAACATTAATTCTAGCATTTAGCTAGCATCTCATCCTTCCGTCAATAGCCACTAAGGCAACAAAATCATAACTTAATCACGAAGCACGTAAAGACACTACTCAGTGCATATAGACTCGACATCATGCTCATGACCATATGCAAAGCGTATGATTATGCAATTGCAGTGCATAATGAAAACATGAAAATCTTTTCTTTCATTCATTCTTCCAAATCGTATTCATCATAAAACAAGGAGTAGAGAGCCTTCAGATCTATTATATCCGCATCTGAAAACGGTAACGTCATCTTCTTCTTGTCGGGTCTATTCTATCCGGGCCCGTACGGCCTACTGTTTCTTCTCGTCGGGTCTATTATATCCGGGCCCGCACGACCTACTGTTTCTTCTCGTCGGGTCTATTATATCCAGGCCCGCACAGCCTACTGTTTCTTCTCATCGGGTATATTATATCCGGACCCGCACGGCCTACTGTCAGATCACTTAACCCTGATCTGGTGGGTTCATACTGGCCAAGTTCATACTCACACACGGTACCGGTGGGGAATCGTTCTTTCAAAAATCATCTTTTGAAAACGCTTTTCATCTTTCTTTCGCATAAAATCAATGCCATAAATCATATATGTGACAATGATGCAATGCATGACATGCATTATGTGACTCGTGAACAAATGCATCATAACATGCATGCACGGACTTGTCTTTTAAATTCGGAAAAACATTCCAGCAATCACATTCTGTTCATACAGCCTCGTGCTCATCAATTCGTGCTCATATTCATAAACCCATGCCATAGATATGCATAATGAAGGCTTAGACACATGCTATAAAAATTTCGTAACATTCCGAAATATCTAACGACCTCAAAACATCATACTATCATCAAAGGTACTGCTGAAATCAGCATGGCAGTACCGCCTTACCTCAGTTTCGTGGGTCATAAAACCTTATTCATTTTGATCCATTACCTGGAAAACATAGCTAATTCAACAAGGAACAATATTCATAAGGCTAAACATCACATTCAAGCCTAAATAATCAAGATCGAAGTCTTACAACTTAAGACATTAAACTGTCCTATTTTCCAGTTTTATACCACTAACTTCAACTCAGTTGTCAACCCTCAAAATGGTGGTTTTAGGCTGGTTTCTTTACATGAACATGCACATCTATTCCCTAAGTAATTACCATAAAATTTCCAAGGCAATTCGATAAGTTTAAGGGGGTCATCTAATTACTTTCCCAAATTGGGTACATGCAGAGACTGGATTGACCAGTTGTATCACGAAAAAACTTGTGACCAAACCACAACTCCTTTTTCCAAAATTCCAACTCACAGATGTCATAAACATATCAAAATATCATCATACCAAAAATCAGCTCATTTGCGTATTCCTAAGATGCACTTTTGAGCCACACAACTTACTACTCAAAACTGTCATGTTCCAGCAACTCTGTTTGAGCAGTTTCACCAAAAATTTCATTAATAATAATTCACAACTCCTTTTATCAAAATTCTACCTCTCACATTTCATATACACGTAAGGTTATCACCATACCAAAAATTAGCCAATTTGAACCTCCTAAGATTCTTGTTCAGGTCGTTCAACATAAAACATAAATCTGTCCAGTTCCAGTACTTCTGTTTGACCATTTCTTACTAAAAACTTCATTAAGGACAAACCTCAACACCTTTTATTGAAATTCCAACTCACACATTTCATATACATATGAGGATAATATAACACCAAAAATTTGCCAATTTGAATACTCCTAAGATTCATTTTCAGGTCATGCAAGACGTCACACTGTTCTGCCCAGTTCCAGTAATTTCTTCTTGAGCAGTTTTACCAAAAGATTTATTAAAAATAAACCATAACTCTTTTTACTACAATTCCAACTCTCACTTGTACTACACACACAGAGATAGTGTCATGTCAAAATTTAGCTTAATAGAACACTTCTAAGGTTCGTTCTCAAGTCACACAATCAGCAACACAAATCTGCCAGCTCCAGTAGTTTCAGCACTTCTTCACCTTTTTATTGTTCAAGCATCCTTCAACCAACTTCATTTATTAAGATGACTTACTATACATCAAATACACATTTAAACATAGTTATTTCAAGTCTCATAACTCATTTTAGGCTACACATGACTCGTACCAACAGTCTTGCCATTTACGCTTAGAACATGTCACTTTTCATACCAACACTTTTCTTTACATCAACTAAGTTCATGTCTTGTTCTTAGAATCTCCAACTAAGATTCATAACTTAAAAATGGCTAGTCATTCAAGTATGCACTTCACAAATAAGGAAAGATTGGCTAGAGTATACTTGCCTTAGCATGAGCCTTGGTTGAAATGGAGTGAAGTCTTCCTCCAACTTTACTTATAGCCCACGGTTTTGAGAGGAGGAAGAAGAATGACATTAGTTACTATCTTAATAAAGAAACAACTTCATTGGGAATATGATTTTCTTACCAAGATGAAACTTGAATGGGGCTTGAAATGGATTTCAGCCACCAAGATGTTAGATCCTCCTAGTGGCTTGACAAATCTTCTCCTAAAAATCATCTTGGGTGTCACGTTTTTGGGCAACACAAGAGATACCCCTATGAGTTTCATTCTTTGAAACATGGAATTCACTTAGAACACTTAGCATGTACTTACCTAGATGAGTTCTTGAGGCTTGAAGGTCTTGGTTTTGTTGGCTTCAACTAGCCGTGTTCTACAATGGAGAAAACAGGGAAGTCTTCTTGCTCCATTGTGACTTCTTGAGAGTGGTGTGTTCTTAAAATTGCTTGGAGGAATTTTCTTCCCTTGGTAGGAAGGTGCCGTGGGTTTTTGGGTGTTAAGGGGAGAGAATTTTCCATAATTTAGTTAGGCTAACTAGGATTACTTAGCCTTAGTTACTTTTATCCAACTATGGTTACTTTAGTTCAACTATAGTTACTTTATGTCAACTATAGTTACTTTATGTCAACTATAGTTACTTTATGGCTAACCTAGGTTACTTTGCCCAACTAGAGTTATTTTCTTAACCTTGTAGTAACATTATGTAACCATGGTAATCTTTCTTGGTCAACAATGGGGGGGCAGTTTTGACTCCTTGGGGGACAACTTTACCATGCTTAATTTCTCTCCAAATGAGTTTAATAAGAAGTCATGCGGGTATTTGCCCCCTTTTTAATTATTCCCCTTTTCTTGTTTTAAAATAAAATTAGGAAATTCTTAATTCCTCATGGCTAAAGGGCCGAAATTTAGTAGTAGTTGGGGGAAAAATTGTCCACTACTTACAACTCCTTAATTTCCTTTTGGCTTATTTTGAGAAGGCCCTTAAGATTATCATCTCTTATAATTTTGGGAAAAACCCTTTAAGGCCCTTTCTAAACCTTGTGGCCGAAATTTTCTTAAGCTTTTGGGAATGAATTGGCCACTTCATATAGTCCCTAACTCACGCTTGAATTGATTATATCATTTGCTTATCATCCAAAAATAAAATAATCACTAAGGAAACTTAGTGAAAGACGCTTGAAGGATACCACTTTATTAATTCACTTATATGAGTCTTCAAGTACTATATGACTTTTCAGCGGGGTACAACATATTTGGACGAAGCTTGACGGAAACAAATTTAGAAAAGGAAAGTCTCCTCCCCATTTGGATATACACGCCTATATATATATTATATATAAATTCAGATTTTCTAAAAAAAGGCACAATACACATATATTCCAACGTATTACCGACACGTTACATATATTACAAACGTACGTCAATGTCACACCACTATATACACCTCATATTTATAAGTATATTCAGGTCTTATACCATATGATATAATTCATGATGATGACAAAATTATAACGACACGTTACAAGGTTATAAACAAAAAAATTGTCGTATCGGGTGACTACCGAAACTTCACCAACATGTCACGTACCTACCCTATAGAGATGACCAGCCCGTATACTTCAAGAATGGCCAAAACTTTTGTGGCTCACATGTTCAAATCAGCCACTAAAGCATTCCATGTTGGCACACACAAATCACTCACAAATTAGGCCAAATTTATGGAGATTTCAAATTCAATTTTTTTAGCACATGGGGGCGCCTATACCATAACCATTAGAGCTGAATATACACTTTATTTTAATAATAGTATGTGTGACATAATATATATGACATGTGCAAAAAGTTTGAATTTAATCGGAGAAAAATCGCGTAATCGACGAAAGTCGAAAATTCGGTTTTCTACGAATACAACACATGGAACGTTTTTGGCATGAGTTGTAACATGTATCTAGACACCTTTTACACATTCAAGACATGTTAAAGTTTACTAGAAAATTTAAATTAGGGCTGATTGGAATTTACCATACATGTGTAATTATTGTGCATTATTTGACAAAGCTTACTAAAGTGAAATTTCAGCACATGGACAAGTTGTATCAAAAGCCTACTACATATCAATAGATCCTACATGGAGCTTAGTTGGTATTTTAATTGGTGGAAAATAAGCCACACATGATGGGTGACTTTGAAGAGGGCAACACACAAAAAAGGTTTCAAAATGCAACACATGATGAAAATTTTCAGCACATGTGAATAGTGGCCGAATTTTACTTTGTTTTTGTCCTTAATTTGCATCCCAAAATTGAAGGGATTGAATGGTGATTGTTTGGTAACATTTTAACTACTATTTGGCACATGTTTTATGAGTTTATTTCAGATTTTACAGCTCATTAAAATGATGAAAAGTTGGACCAATCATCAAGTGACAAGTAAGCAAGATCAAGTCATCCTTCCAATCATAGTGTGCCAAGTAAGCAAGATGGTATCATATCTACACAATGAAATCTTCTAAGGGTATTAAGTAAAATTATCAAGAAAGAAAGAAGGCCCTAGGGGGCGGCCACACATGGTTAAAAAGAAGAGAATAGTGAAAACAAGGCTAAGAACACAACTCTCATTCTCTCAAGATCAAGAAGCTCTACTACTTTCTTCTTCTCTTTTTCTTTCTTCTTCTTCTTCTCTCAAGCCTATTGTTCATATATTCAAAGATATTGTATAGGCTTTGATTATACCATCCACACTCATACATTGTTGTAAAAGGTTGATCAAGGTTTGATCAAACCTTCATTCGATTGGTGGTGGTGTTCATGATCGGTTTGTTTGGTTGTTATGGTTGTATTGGTTGTAAAAGGATGGTGTTGGTGTATAACTCAAGTAACCCTTGTGTTAAAGGTGTTTTTGGTGTTTAGTGATAACCGAGGAAGGTTTCCTCGAAGACAGGAGTAGGTTGATTTAAGCGAACCAGTATAAAATTCTTGGTGTCGTTACTTTCAGTACTTTACTTTCAGCTACCAGCATTTTGCATCATTTTCATTGCAAGAGTAAAAATAGCAAACGAATTTCAAAAATCGTCAAATTTTGTAGAAACATAGGGACACCTCTTAAATTTCATTTGGCATAAGTTTTAACCCATTTGGACAAATCTGATTTTCAGACTTGCAAAGGTTGAGAACATCAACGTATTTGACATACTTCCCAAAGGAATTTTTCAAAACTGTTTCAACCCATTTAAATACATATATTGAGGGTTTTGTCATTAAATTTTCTGACCATTTGGAGTCTCCAATCAATTGGAATAAAATTTTCAAATAGGAGTACTGTTTCTGCCAGATTTGCGCAATCTGACCCAAAACGTATTTTCAAAGGGTTAGGAGTTGAATTTTAATTTGAAATTATTAAGAGATGATCAGAACATCTGAGAGTAAAATCTCACCAAATTGCATAATTTTTGGATACATGTAACTAGGTCTCTAAATCGTTTCAAATCATAATCTGAAAACAGAAACTGTTTTCAGAAGTGGGGTTTTTGGGCCAAACATTTTTAAAAACAAGATTTTCCTCACACACTATTCAACCCCCTTCTAGTGGTGCTATACAGATCCTACACTTTGTGGCCTGCTCAGACTTTGAGGTTAAGAAATTTGCATAAATACAGAATTCATTCAGCTATTAGGAATTTTTGAGCAGACCTCACTTTCCTTTTTGGTTTGAATAAATTCCAACATGGTTTAAATTATCAACACATTATTTTATAAGCTATCAATGATATAAGCCTAAAGAAGGATTGGATTTACATGTCAATCACTTATGTTATAAAAACTGGTTTAAAAATTGTATTAACTAACTTATCTCACTCTTGATAATGGTTAAAATAGACAGATGCATGCATGATTACACTAATAAATATTTACAAGTTTGTCTTAAGTTTTTTTTAGCTACTCGGAGAAGGCAACTAACCGACCATGGATATAGGCAGAGCCAAGCAGAAGTTAATCTTGTTTGTATTTATTAATACACCAAGCTTGAGGGAGAGTATTAGGAAAGTCTGCAGACCTATTGTCAGTCTTGGTTTTATAAATACACCAAACTTGAGAGGGAGTATTGAAAGATAGTCTTTAGAAATAAAAGTATACAGTAATGTGTCAAGCCGAGGTGTCAAGTCGAGGTGAGCAATACAAAATTGAAGTGCTTGAGCTAAGGAGATGAAGTGCCGAGCTGGAGTATGCAATGGCGAGGTGACATGATGAAGTGCTGAGTTAGAGTATGCAGTACCGAGATGACATGATGAAGTGCCGAGCTAAAGTATGTAGTGCCAAGGAGACGAAGTGTTTGGGCCGAGGTGATGTAGTGCCAAGCTAGAATGAGTAGTGTCGAGGTGATAAAGAGGCTGAGCTAAAGTGATGGAATGCTGAGCGAAGGTGACGAAGTGAATGCACAAAGGATATGAACAACAACAATGGAACGTTGAGCCTAGATGATGAAGTAAAGGATGGAATGCCGAGCCGAGGAGACAAAGTTTAGGCACTAAGAAAATAGACAACAATAAGCGGATGTGCCGAGTTGTACTGAACACAACAACAACCGAGCAGAATAAGGATCTCAGAAAGACAATAAAGATGGTGGCAGAGATAAGCAGGTGAGCCCAGCTGAGGTCGATTACAACTAAGCAAAAAAAAGGATCTTAGTAACGCAATAAGATAGTGACAGCAATGAGCATGTATGCCGAGCTACCACAACTTAGAAGAATACAGGAATCTGGGAGGCAGCATTAAACAGATATGTCGAGCTGAACAGAGCACTGAGACAAACATAACACATCGCAAAAAATACAAAAAAAGGGATACATGCACATATACGAATACAATATGCATTCACATATAGCTACTAGTTCAGTGGATTAGAGAAACTATCTATTGTAAATAGAATATTGCCATTAGAGAGTCGTTGGTAGATTTGTGGTTTATTACTCTTCACTTAACCGTTACAAAATGCCAACCACTGTACGTTTGACTATGATGAAGTCCGAACAATATTTTACAGTTCAGCCTTCAAATAAAGCTTCCATACTATTACTATCTGCGCTTCGGAATTCCAAAATCTATTACCCCTGAGACATATTGTTGTCGTACATCAATTGGTCAGTTAGACAAGAGACTCGAGAATCTGGAATCTCGGTAGGTTGGTGGTTGTAACGCCCCAGCCCAGCCAGCGGACCTAAACCGGTGCAGCCGTCGTAGCCTACTAAGAGGACTACCAGACGTCAATACTCTCACATACACGTCATCACTGACGTAGGAGAAATAAATGCGGAGATACATGTAAATTAAAATCTGAACTAACTGAATCTATACTCCCAAAAGCATAAGAAAGTAAAACTGCTTGTGGATGCAGCCATCTAATCCTCAACTCATCATCATCATCATCATCATTATCCGAACCCAGTATATCCCTACGACAGCAAAAGCTATCGTTAGGGTCTGGGGAGGGTAAGTGGTAGGCAGACAATACCTCTATCCCAAGGGATAGAGAGTCTGCTTCCAATGAGACCCCCGGCTCTACCTGCATAAATGACATGATAATTGCGGTATGTTGTGCTAGTGTGTGAGTGAGTAGATTCAAGAAATACAAAGAAAGGCCTTTCGATATTAAAATACATAGCACTTATATATATACATGTAATATAAAACAACGGTATAACATACGCAACTAAGTGAAAAGTTAATCTAAAGCGTAGATAGTGTCTACGCCTATCTATGTCCCTAAATATACTCTAACGTGTCGCTATATATGACTTATACCTCGTTAACCTTAATCTTATGTCTCCATGAACTTCTATCCTGGACCATGTCCTCAGAAGTCAGTTTGGGTCTGCCTTTACTCCTGTTTCCCTCTAAAATGAGGCTTTCAATTGCTCTGACCGACGCCGTTGTCTGTCTCCGCTTGACATGCCCAAACCATCTCAATCTTCCCTCCCTTATCTTATCTGCTATACTAGCCACGCCTAACCTTTCTCGAAACACCTCGTTTCTGATCCGATCTAGCCTTGTATGTCCACATATCTATCTTAACATTTTTATCTCTGCCACTTCCATCTTCTGTAGTTGTGACCTCTTGATGGCCCAGCAGTCTGTCCCATATAGCATTGCCGGTCGTACCGCCACCCTATAAAATTTTTCCTTTAATTTACTTGGGAAATATTTGTCACACAGCACCCCTAAGGCCGCCCTCCATCTACACCATCCTGCTTGAACTCGATGTGCTACATCGTTATCTATGTCGCCATTCTGCTGCACAAATGATCCTAGGTACTTAAACTTGCTTACCTTTGGTACCACTTGACCATCGATGGTGAGCTGACTATCCTCTTTGTCTGCTATGCCGCTGAATTTGCAGTGCAGGTATTCGGTCTTAGAACGGCTAATCTTTAAGCCTTTTCTCTCTAAAACACTTCTCCACTGCTCTACTCTCATACTCAGGGTACGTCTACTTTCTGCGACTAATACAATATCGTCAGCAAAAAGCATACACCACGGTACTGCCTCCTGTATCGACTTTGACAACTCGTCAAGGACAACTGCAAAAAGAAATGGGCTCAACGCAGACCTTTGATGGAGACCGACCTCCACCGGAAAGAAGTCTGTATTCCCCACAGCCGTACAAACGGTTGTTTTTGTCCTAGCATACATATCTCTAAGTATGTCTATATACTTCATAGGGATCCCTCTTGCCTCCAGACTATCCCATATCAGACTACGCGGCACACTATCATATGCTTTTTCAAGATCAATGAAAACCATATGTAAATCGCGCTTCTTCTCCCTATACTTCTCCATTAATCTCCTAAGAATGTGTAATGCTTCCGTAGTTGACCTTCCTGGCATAAAACCAAATTGGTTCACCATAACCTGAGTTTCTCTCCTAATTCAAGTGTCGATCATTCTCTCCCATAACTTCATGGTATGGCTTAGCAACTTAATCCCTCTATAGTTCCCACAACACTGTGCGTCTCCTTTGTTCTCATATAGGGGGACCACAACACTCTTTCTCAACTCATCTGGCATCTTCCCTGTTTTGTAAATACGGTTGAACAGAGTAGTTAGCCATTGGACCCCTACCTCTCCTAAATACTTCCACGCCTCATTTGGTATGTTATCTAGGCCGACCGCTTTAGCTCTTCCCATCTTCTTCAGTGCTCTCATCACCTCTCCTTGGGTGATATTCTGACAGTCGGAGTTATTATATTGTCGTTGTTGGTCAGTGATGCTTTCACGTTCTTCGTAGTCGGCACTACTGTCGTTGAAAAGATTGTGAAAGTATGTTTGCCATTTCAACTTGATGTCTTGTGCTTTGACTAAAACATGTTCATCTTCTCCTTTTATGAACTTCCCGCCTCCTAGGTCCTGCCTCTTTCGATCTTTAGCTTTGGCAATCTTGAACATATCATGTTCTCCTTCTTTTGTTTCTAGTCTCTCATACATCCTTTTATAAGCTGCAGTCTTTGCCTCTGTCATTGCTTTCTTCGCCTCCTTCCTGGCGATTTTGTAATTATCCTTCAATCGCACTTTTTCTTCCCCATTGGTGCATCTTAACAGCTCTCTAAAAATCTTTTGTTTGTCCTTTATTTTTTGTTGCACATTCTCGTTCCACCACCATGTCTCTTTATGTACGGACTTCTTTCCTGTTGTTACCCCGAGTGTTTCTCTCGCGGCTTGAGTAATAGTAGTCGATATAGCTTCCCACATCTGATTTGTGTCATCACCTAGACGATCTAGTTTCGCAGAGGTGACCTTGTCTCTGAATATATTAATTTTTTTGTCCTTCAAACTTCCCCATCGAATACTGGGTGGGAATTTTCCAACCCACTTACTCAGCTTTTGGCTCAATGTTATAACTACCCCTAATAAACGGTGTTGCATCACCGCTGTCTCTCATGGTATAACCTTGTAGTCCCACCACAACCGTCGGTCTTCACCCCTCATCAGAAAATAGTCGATCTGCGTTTGACGTCCTCCGCTGTTAAACGTGATCAAATGTGATTCTTTTTTCTGAAAAAACGAGTTTATAATGCCTAGGTCATGGGCTACTGCTAGGTCTAGCAGATCTCTACCCTGTTCGTTTCTATCTCCATAACCGAACCCGCCATGTACTGCTTGAAAACCATCACTATTCTTTCCAAGATGTCCATTAAAATCACCCCCGATACAAATTCGTTCTTCCTTGGGTATTGCCTTTAATACAACATCTAAGCAATCCCAAAATCTTTTCTTCTCCTGTTCTCCTAGTCCAACTTGGGGTGCATAGGCTCAAATCACTACTAATACCTCTTTATTTACTACTAACTTCAACACCATAATTCTATCATTATATCTAATCACATAAATCACGTTCATGTGTAATTCTATCTTTACTAGGAATCCTACCCCATTCTTAGTCCCATCTGACCCTGAATACAACAACTTATACCCATTACACTCTTTACCTTTATTCCCTTTCCACCTAGTTTCTTGGAGGCATGCTATATCTATCTTACGTCTCTTAAGTGTATCTATAACCTCTAACAATTTACCACTTAATGTTCCTACATTCCCCACTCAGCCCACTTGCCATCGTCCTCAATGAAAATCATATCATACTTAGGCTCATCTACAAAAACAACGGGGTGGAACCCTTAGCAAAAATGCTAGCAAGTAACCCGCTTATAAGACATACTGGATCATCACATGGCAAGACGTGAGTGAATATCAATATCAAGGGGAATAGGGGCACATGTCCTAAGTTGTTCAGAAGTCCTGATTTTTGCATAATAAAAGAAAAATCGAGTAATGCACAAGTAAACACAGAATCACTTACATAGCAATCATACCAGAACAGAATATATGATCCATGCCATTTCAAACCATGCTCTACACTACACATTCACATATGCTCATGCAATGCTTTTCAAATACAGTACAATGCGTGTCATAATGCCCGGTCAAATAACTGTATACTCTGTGATGGGTCACAGCTTGTCTTTATACCCTGTGACACATCCAACTTAACTTTATACCCTGTAATGAGCCACAGCTTGTCTTTTTATCTTGTGTCACATTACAACTCACTTTATACCCTGTGATGGCTACAGCTTGTCTTTATACCCTGTACACAGCACAACTCATTTCGCAAAGAACTTTATACCCTGTGCCAAGGCACAACTCTTATCAAAAAGTAGTACGAATGCAAGTGCCATGATGTAAAGACACACACTCAAACCTGTCATTCAATCACTTGAGCCTCGTCTCATTCGCATATTCAAGCATGCCCATACATGCTCATTCCTACCTTAACATCCACATTCATCTTAGGAATACAAAGAACGGATTGGACAACCTCACACACTCCATTTGAATCTTATCAAAGCCACAAGCATTCATCCTTAGCCCCCTAGACCATTCACACCGAAGTCTAGTTCAAATACTTTTTGAAATCTTCAACGTTGATTCACCATCTTAGGACAGATACCCAAGACTTAAACTGATCTCAATCACGTCCTAAGAAGCCTCTAACATCACCCAAATTGTCCTCTAACTTCCCTTTCTTGCTTCTATTTTTCACCAAGAAAATTGTTGACATCATACCCTAACATCAATCCATCGATGTGGCTTCATACTCTAACATCGATCGGTCGAAGTCCGTCAGAAACTTTCTGTCTCACATCAGTCGATCCATTTGCCTACATTGATCGATCGAAGTGACTTCTTACTCTTACATCGATCGATCGAAGGCCGTCAGAAGCTTTTTGTCTCACATCAGTCGATCCATTTGTCTACATCGATCGATCGAAGTGACTTCTTACTCTTACATCGATCGATCGATGTCCCTATTTCCCTGAAAAAATACACGCATTTTGCAGAAAATCTGCAAAACCATACATACAAACGTCCCAAATTTCATCCCAATCGTTCCAGGCTTAAACCCTGCTATCAATACGTTCTTAAACTACAAATTGAACACTACATACATATATACCAAAGATTCAACCCAAAAACTTAAGGATTTCAATCCTACGAACCCAAAGACTTCATTTTTCTCCCTCAAACCCTAACACAGCAGTAAAATTTACAGCAAAGGGGATTCAAGGGATAAGGATTTATAGGAATTCATATATTCACCAACATCAAACTAGATTTTTAACATACAATAGTCAAAACGTCAAATCTATAACACAAAAATTGCACATAATTCACATATAGATAAACAAGGGTATAATACTGCATGGTGACCCAATTTTGATACAAAAGTAGGACCTTTTCCTTTACAAATCGTAAGAATTTGTAAGAAAGTTATTTGCCTTTGATTACTGATAATCGGATTGAAAAACGGATAGGGTTTGGATCGATTCTTGGAGACTATCTTCTTCTCCTATACTCTTGTGAAGAAAAAACCAACTAGGGCTTGGGGGAGAAGGAGTTAACGCTTTTTCTGAAAAGAATGGGGAGAATGACGCTCTTTTCAGTATTTATTATGGGAAAGGGCAAAACTGAAATTTCTAATTTGTATTCTATTTAATCTTTTTTCCTTTAATTCTTAAATTCTAAAACTTAATCCATAATTAATTGGTTACTAATATCTCATAATTTCTTCTCTCATTTAATTAAGTTCCGGAGTGTGCGGGGCATAACATTCCACCCCCTTACAAAAGTTTCGTCCTCAAAACTGACGTACCTTATTGGTAGAGGTATGGATACAACTCTTTCATCTGCTCCTCAAGTTCCCATGTGGCCTCACGCTTCGTATGATTACTCCACTAAATCTTGATATACGGAATCACACGGTTGCGTAGAACTTGATCCTTCCTGTCTACAATCTTCACAGGGTACTCTTCGTACGAGACATCATCCCTAATCTCCAACGATTGAGCTTCAAGAACATGACTCGGATCCGACACGTATTTCCTCAGTTGAGAAACATGAAACACATTGTGGACTTGCGATAAAACCGGAGGCAATGCTAATCGATATGCTCTTTCTCCGACTCTGCCAAGCACCTCGTATGGGCCAATGTACCGAGGACTTAACTTGTCTTTCATCCCAAATCTCGCAACTCCCTTAGTTGGTGAAACTCACAGATAAACCTTTTCACCTTCCTCAAACTCCAAGGGCCGTCGTTTAGAATCTGCCCAACTCTTACTGCGATCATGTGCCGCTTTAAGTCTATCTCTTATAATCTTCACCTTCCTAACAGTCTGCTCAATCAATTTTGGTTCAGTGATCGTCCTTTCCCCAACTTTGTCCCAACAAACCGGGGATCTGCACTTTCGTCCATTAAAGCCTCGAACGGTGCCATACCAATCGCACTGTGATGACTATTATTGTATGAGAATTCTATCAGCTTCAACATATTATCCCAGTTCTCCTTAAAATCTATTGCACATGCTCTCATCATATCCTCCAAAGTCTAAATAGTCCTCTCAGACTAGCCGTCTGTCTGAGGGTGATAAGCCATGCTCATCCTCAAATCAGTGCCCATAGCTTTTTAAAAAGCCGTCCAAAACTTAGAAGTGAACCTGGGATCACGGTCTGACACAATACTGACGGGAACTCCATGCAAACTCACAATATTATCCATGTACATGTTTGCTAATTTCTCATAAGAGGTACCGTTCGGCATTGCCAGAAAATGCCTGACTTCGTCAGTCGATCCACAATCACCCAAATCATCTCATTCCCACTCTAAGTTCTGGGCAATCCCATCACAAAGTCCATGGTCACATGTTCCAATTTCCATTCTCGAATCTCCAATGGCATCATTAAACCGCCGAGTCGCTGATGCTCCGCTTTGACCTGATGACATACCAGACACCTCTCAACATATTCTGCAATACTTCTCTCATCCCTATCCACCAATAATTCTTTTTGAGGTCCTTATACATTTTTGTGCTTCCAGGGTGGATAGACACCTTGAGTTATGGGCTTCACTCAGCAATTCTCTTCAAAGATTTTCATCGTCTGGTACGCAAAGTCGATTCTGAAACCATAAACTTCCATATCCTCTCAACTGAAAATCTTTTACTGGTTCCATTATCAATTTGTCACGGATTTCTTTCGGTGACACGTTATCATACTGAGCTTCTTTAATTCTATCTACCAAGCTTGGGGTTATAGACAGGGCTGTAAGGACAGTCACCACTGAGTCCGCAACATCCAGACCAAACTCCTCAATCTCTCGCTCCAAAAGAGACTGTCTTGCATGGCTAGACTTTCTACTCAATGCGTCTGCCACTCTGTTAGCTTTACCAGGATGATAGATGATTGTTAAGTCATAATCCTTAAGTAAATCCAACCATCTCTTATGTCTCATATTCAGCTCTTTCTGCGAGAATAAGTATTTCAGGCTCTTGTGATCAGTGAATATAACACACTTTTCACCATATTAGTAGTGCCTCCAAATCTTAAGGGCAAACACTACTGCTGTGAGCTCCAAGTCATGAGTAGGGTAATTCTGTTCATAAGGTTTCAGCTGTCTCAAAGCATAAGCAATAACTCGTCCATTTTGCATCAAAACACAACCTACAAACAGAAAGTTAATTCACGTCCAGTATATACACAGTACAAAATTATGTAATTATATACATACCCAGTCCATTCTTGGACGCATCACTATAGATCACAAAGCCATCGGTGCCGGAGGGTTGTGCCAATACCGGGGCCGTGGTCAATCTCTTTTTCAGTCCAGAAAAGCTCTACTCGCATTCTGTAGTCCACTCAAACTTAGTCTTCTTTTGGGTAAGTCGGCTCAATGGAACTGCAATTGTCGAAAATCCTTCAACAAATTTCCTATAGTAGCCTGCCAGACCTAAGAAACTTCTGACTTCTGTCACATTTGTAGGTCTCGGATATTCAATGATGGCTTTCACTTTCTTAGGGTCCACTGAAATTCCATCCTCAGAAATCACGTGACCAAGAAAAGTCACACTCCTTAGCCAAAATACACACTTGCTAAATTTGGCATACAGCTTCTGCTGTCTCAGAATCTCCAACACCACTCTCAAATGCTCCGCATGGGACTGCTTATCAGGGGAGTAGACTAAAATGTCATCAATGAACACTACCACAAACCGATCTAGCTGCTCTCAGAATACGGTGTTCATTAAATCCATAAAAGCCCCTGGGGCATTGGTCAGTCCAAAAGGCATCACCAAAAACTCATAATGCCCATATCGTGTACGTAAAGCTGTTTTAGGGACATCACCTACTTTCACAAGCAACAGATGGTATCCTTGACGAAAATCGATTTTTTAAAACCATCTGGCACCCTTCAACTGGTCAAATAAATCCTCAATCCTTGGTAGTGGATACTTATTTTTGATTGTTATCTTGTTCAGCTCTGTGTAGTCGATACATAATCTCAAACTGCCATCCTTCTTCCTGACAAATAAAACAGGGGCTCCCTAGGGTGATACACTGGGATGGATCAGCTTCTTGTCCAACAACTCCTGCAGTTGTCCCTTTAACTCCTTTAGTTCAGCTGGGGCCATCCTGTAAGGTGCGTTAGATATAGGCTCAACTTCTGGAATCAAGTTAATTTTGAACTCCACTTCTCTTGATGGCGGTACTCCAGGCAAATCATTTGGAAATACGTCCTTAAATTCATTAATCACTGGAATCTGATCAATAGAGGGAATCTCCTGCTTAGAATCCATAGCATAAACCATAAATCCTTCTGCTCCCCTCTGCAAAGCCTTGAAATCTTGAACTGCTGTACAATAAATTTTCTTGGAGATTTTTGTCAGCTTAACAGTTCCTTGAACTGTCACTTCATTCATCTCAGGATCTTTATATGTCACTTGTTTCAGTGTGCAGTCAACGTTGGCATGATGCTTAGTCAACCAATCCATGCCCGAAATCACATCGAAATCCTATATGGCAATCGGAACCAATGTGGCTGAAAACACCTTCTCACCCAACTCTAACTCACAATCCTTGTACTGATGATGTGAGACCAGTACTATCACCAGCTGCCTGCACTCTGAAGGGGGTCTCATGCCACTCGGGCATACAATCAAGTCCTTTGGCAATTTTCTTAGATATAAATATGTGACTCGCACCACTATCAAATAACACATTCGCAGGCACTTTATTTACTAGGATAGCACATAATCACATAGAACATCGCACAGAAGGTTTCACGTAAAGCAAATTTAGTTTTCAACTTATCAAACTGAAAATTTAACTCAAATCATACCTATCACGACATCATTGTTCTCTTGCACCTCGGCATCCGTCATGACGTGAACTCTTGCATTGGCTCTGGGCTTAACTCTTTGCTGTTTCTGTGGCCCTGTATCTCCCTGTGCCCTCTGCTTCCACTCGGGGCAGTCCTTGATTATGTGGTCAGTCTTGCCACACTGGAAACATGCTTCAATCTTTTTCCAGCACTCCCCGACATGATTTTTCTGACAATGGGGACACACACCTGCCGCCTTTCGATTAGGCTATTTCTGCTGGCGACGCTTTCTGGAACTGTCCGGTCAGGCCTCTTCTGGGAATCTTGACCCAACGTTCAGGTCTACCTCCACTCCGATCATCTCTCGGCCTCTTGCCCTTATCATCACGAGCCTCTCTTGGCTCAGATCTGTGCAAATCACACTCCACTCGATAACAGGCATCCAGCATCTCAGCAAAAGTCTTCAAACTGGATCATGCTATAGCTGACTAAATGTAGGGGTTCAGACCTTGCTCAAATTTGAGCATCTTCATTCTGTTATTTTCCAACACCATGGGCGTGAATTTTCCCAACGCATGGAACCTGTCGGCATAATCAGAAACATACATCCTGTCTGACTCCAAATTGTCAAACTGTCTCATCTTCTTCAATATAGCAGTCTCAGGCACGTAGTACTCCTTATAAGCCTCAACAAATTGTGTCCACGAGATAGGAGGAGTCATCTTAGGAAGAATACCGTTCCACCAAGCATTGGCTCTGCCACTCAGCAAGGGCGTAGCCACATCCACCTTGTTTTCTTTAGGCACCTGCACTAGCCTGAAACACTTTTCCACTTCCTCCAACCAAAACTCTGCCACCACTGGGTTTGTAGTCCCTTCAAAGGTGGGGGCATAAAACTTCTGCATTTTCCCAATGTAATATCGAATACCGTGCTGAGGCGGTGGTGGAGGAGGAGTAGGAGGCTGCTGCTGCTGAGCAACTCCCTGTGCAATCACACTCAGAGCGTCCATCAGACCCTGAGGTAGCACCATCTGTGGTGGCTGAGGATTCTCATTCCCGTTTCAACCATTTCCAAGGTTTTCTTTTGAGAGGCATCTTTATGTAAGGTCACCACTTATTAGCATCCCGAGATTCAAAAGATAATACAGAAGGCTCATATGCATTGCACGGAACAGAACTTGCATAAATTAAGGAAATGAACCGTATAGTCATTAATTAATTTTATCGCACTCGCACACACCCAACCCGATCCATCTTATATCTAGGATCAAATACTTAGGCCTATAAATCAACTAAAGGTCGAAATCGTAACTTGGGACTTTCTATGACATAAACCTAGGTCTCTGAGGTAGATCTGAAGCCTAGGCTCTGGTACCACCTGTAGCGCCCCGGCCTGACCTGGCCAACGGACTTGAATCGGTGCATCCGTCGTAGCCTACTAAGAGGACTACCAGACGTAAATACTCTCACATACACATCATCACTGACGTAAGAGAAATAAATGCAGAGATACATGTAAATTAAAATCTGAACTAACTGAATCTATACTCCCAAAGCATAAGAAAGTAAAACTATTCGTGGACGCAGCCATCTAATCCTCAACTAAATGAAATAAAGTTAAATTAATAATAAGCAGTCTATAACAATCCAAGACAAGCTCTAAGCACCCCACTCAGTCCACTCGCCATCGTCTTCAATGAAAATCATGTCATACTCAGGCTCATCTGCAAAAACAATGGGGTAGAACCCTTAGCGAAAACGCTAGCAAGTAATCCGCTTATAAGACCTACAGGATCATCACACGGCAAGACATGAGTGAATATCAATATCAAGGGGAATAGGGGCACATGTCCTAAGTTGTTCAGAAGTCCTGATTTTTGCATAATAAAAGAAAAATTGAGTAATGCACAAGTAAACATAGAATCACTTACATAGCAATCATACCGGAACGGAACATATGATGCATGACATTTCAAACCATGCTCTACACTGCACATTTGCATATGCTCATGCAATGCTTTTCAAAAACAGTACAATGCGTGTCATAATGCCTGGTCAAATAACTGTATACTCTGTGATGGGTCACAGCTTGTCTTTATACCCAGTGACACATCCCAGCTTAACTTTATACAATGTAATGAGCCACAGTTTGTCTTTATACCCTGTGTCACATTACAGCTCACTTTATACCCTGTGATGGCTACAGCTTGTCTTTATACCCTGTACACATCATAGCTCATTTTGCAAAAAACTTTATACCCTGTGCCAAGGCACAGCTCTTATCAAAACGTAGTGCGAATGCAAGTGCCATGATGCAAAGACACACACTCAAACATGTCATTCAATCACTTGAGCCTCGTCTCATTCGTATATTCAAGCATGCCCATACATGCCCATTCCTACCTCAACATCCACATTCATCTTAGGAATACAAAGAACGGATTGGACAACCTCACACACTCCATTTGAATCTTATCAAAGCCAAAAGCATTCATCCTTAACCCCCTAGACCATTCACACCGAAGTCTAGTTCAAATACTTTTTGAAATCTTCAGCGTTGATTCACCATCTTAGGACACATACTCAGGACTTGAACTGATCTCAATCACATCCTAAGAAGCATCTAACATCACACAAATTGTCCTTTAACTTCCCTTTCTTGCTTCTATTTTTCCCCAAGAAAACTGTTGACATCAAACCCTAACATCGATCGATCGATGTGACTTCATACCCTAACATCGATCAATCGAAGTCCGTCAAAAACTTTTTGTCTCACATCAGTCGATCCATTTTCCTACATCGATCGATCGAAGTGACTTATTACTCTCACATCGATTGATCGAAGTCTGTCAGAAACTTTCTGTCTCATATCAGTCGCTCAAACTGCCTACATTGATCGATCGATGTACATCATCCGATGACATCGATCGATTGATGTCCCTATTTCCCTGAAAAAATACGCAAATTCTACAGAAAATGTGCAGAACCAAACATACAAACGTCCCAAATTTCATCCCAATCATTCCAGGCTAAAACCCTACTATCAATACGTGCTTAAACTACAAATTGAACACTACACACAGATATACCAAAGGTTCAACCCGAAAACTCAAGGATTTCAATGCTACGAACCCGAAGACTCCATTTTTCTCCCTCAAACCCTAACACAGCAGTAAAATTTACAGTAAATGGGATTCAAAGGATAAGGATTTACAGGAATTCATATATTCACCAACATCAAACTAGATTTTTAACATACAATGGCCAAAACGTCAAATCCAAAACACAGAAATTGCACAGAATTCACATATAGATAAACAAGGGTATAATACTATATGGTGATCCAACTTTGATACAAAAGTAGGGTCTTTTCCTTTACAAATCGTAAGAACTTATAAGAAAGTTACTTGCCTTTGCTTACTGATAATCGGATTGAAAAACGGATGCAGTTTGGATCGATTCTTGGAGGCTGTCTTCTTGTCCTATACTCTTGTGAAGAAAAAAATCCGACTAGGGCTTGGGGAGAGAAGGAGTCGATGCTTTTTCAGAAAAGAATGGGGAGAATGATGCTCTTTTCAGTTTTTATAATGGGGAAGAGCAAAACTGAAATTTCTAATTTGTATTCTATTTAATCTTTTTTTCCTTTAATGCTTAAATTCTAAAATTTAATCCATTGGTTATTAATTTCTCATAATTTCTTCCCACATTTAACTAAGTTCCGGAAGGTGCGGGGTATAACAGTGGTGAGTCAATTGGTTGTTGTAGCCTCATTTACCATGGGTGGTTGCACACAGGTGCTTATATTTTTCAAGTTATCTTTCTAAGGAAACGACTGCTTGGGATAATCTCCTTTCTAACTCAGTAAGATGAAGATGATGGAAGTAAGAATATTGGGCTCATGGCCATAACAGATGACCAGTAGAAGTCTCATGACAATCGGAGATGATCTTGAATACATTATACATCTTCACATGTTGATTTGCAAGATGAGTTAGGGGACCAGATGAATATGAAAAAGTGAACTTAAAATACAAGAGTACTGAGAAAGAATTTAGGGTTAGAAAATTTTATGTAACCTTGAGATTCCATGCTCTGGGTTACAAGCTTAATAGATTCGGGGACATGACAAACCATTTTCAACAAAAAATAGGCAGAGAAACAAAGTTGAGCATAAATGGCAGACTTAGCCATCCAGGGAAAGTGAACAAAAGATGAGATCAAGTTTCTACAGCAAATTAGCTGCAATTGCATCTAAAACCGGAGGCATTTCCTTTTTGAATTTGAAATATGTCCTGGAGCATGAAATGTATATATGAAAGACAATTCCAGCTACTCTTCCAGTAGCTGTAACATGCAAAGTTAGCTTTTGTTTTCTATTTTTACAAGGATTGTACTCTGATTGAATATATGCACTATAGAATTATAGAAGAAGATGAAGAAAACAAGCATAAAAGCTTGATCAATCGTCTATTCCATGGTTCAATATATATGCACACTGCACAGTTCAAAAATTTCAGTGGCACGCCAACGGCTATAACGACATCTCATCATCTAACGGCTATTTTCTTTCTCCTTCCTATTCTATAATAATCTGTTACTTCTAACATTGTAAATAGAGTTTTAATATTTTATATAAAGTTGAAGCTAGATCATGATTACGATGTCATTAACACCGTTATACGTGATGTATGAACACTGTGAGATAGAAGCCGGTGTTGGCATGGGATAGGATACCCTCACCCACTTTTTCTCACTGCACGCGTCACCGCACGACACGTGGCAGCAAGGGTGGGTGGTGAGGCTAGATGAGAGTCACCCGCATTCAGCCTCACCTTTGGACGTTTGTGTGACTTATACTTATCCAAAAAGATTGAAACTTACGCCAAAAGAACCTCGAAACGTGTGGCTATGTTTCCTGAACATTTCGTGATTTTTGAAATTCTTTTACTATTTTTACGAACGTGATTAAAAATAGTAAACAGTGCTGAAACAGAAAATCAGTGCTGAAAGTAAATGACACCAAGAATTTTATACTGGTTCGGTTATCAACAACCTACTCCAGTCTTCGAGGAACACCTTCCTCGGTTCACACTAATCACACAATACAAAAACACCTTACCACAGGATTGATGGAGTTACACACCAACTCCAACCCTTTACAAACCTTGTACGTGAATACAATTGTCACGAACACCACCACCTTGCAAGATTGAAGATTGATCACACATTGATCAATCTTTTACAAGAATAAAGAATGTGTGGTGGTCTAAGATAAGCCTATTCAATAATATGAATATAAGTACAATAGGCTTTTAGAAGAAAGAAAGAAAGAGAGTGTAGAAGAAGAAGGTTAGAACACTTTTTGATCTTTGAATTTGCAACTCTTGTTCTTGTTCTTGTTTTACTCTTCTTCCTTCTTTTTAACAAGTCTTGGCCGTCCCCCTCTAGGTCCTTCTCCTCTTAAAAATTATCTTCTAAGTCCTTGGGAGAGCATATGGCATCATTGTGACATGTCTTTGCTTACTTGGCATCTTCTCATTGGATGATCATTAAACTTTTGCTTACTTGGCACCCATTGATTGGTTGAATGTTGTCATCACTTGATGACTAGAAAAATCTGAGAATACCACTTAAAACATGTGCCAAAATCATCATAAAATAGTTTTCATAATTCACAAGATCATCACATAAATTAAGCAAGACAATTTTCTCCAAAATAGCTATAAAAATCGGCCATTAACATTCTTGCACATGCTGAAATTTCAGCATGTGTTACATTCACTCTTTGTTCAAATTATTGCCTATTTTGCATTGTTTTAATTCAAGAATTCAATCATCATTTAGTGCAAGTCATCTTTATCAAATTTTGGAATAAAAATTAGACATTAACAAGGCCACAAAATCGGCCTAGGTACATTACACACATGCTGAAATTTTCAGCATGTGTGATATTCAAGAATATCACTTTCTTTATTCCATAAAATTTTTAAAACACTTCCAAATTGTCTTCTAATTAATCCACCTTAATCAAGACACAAAATATGAGTCATTTAAGATATTAAAAACGCCCACCCTATAGCCACACATGCTGAATTTTCAGCATGTGTCACAAATGTGACAAAGTTTGAAATGTTACCTTGTATAGCTCCTTTCTTTTTGTCACCGACATTGTATGCTTCATTCTTGACCAATCAATATGTCAAAAAGGCTCCACATATGCTCCAACTCAGCTTGAATAGGCGTTGGAATGAAGATAAGACATGTGCTGAATTTTATTTTTGCAAACTTTGTAAAATAGTGCACATTTAATAATACACACATGTTATATTCTAATCAGCCCTTAATTCAATTTTATAGAACACTTTAAGATGTATGAAATATATGAAAAGTGTCTAGATACGTGTCGTATGATGTGCCAAAAATGTTCCATGTGTTGTGTACGTAGAAAACCGAATTTTCGATGTTTATCGATTACCCGATTTTTCTCTAATTAAATTCCAACTTTTTGCACATGTTATATATATTATGTTACACATAATATATATAATATAAACTTTAATTTTCAGCACTTGGCTGGTCTAAAGTGGCGCCATTAACATGTGACAAAATTGAAATTGGAATCTCCACAATTTGGCCTTAATGTGGGGTGATTTGTGTGTGCCAACATGGAATGTTTTTATGGCTGGAAATAGCATCATAGCCACGAAAATAATAATGATTTTTGAGGTGTAGGGGCTGGCCATCTATTTATAGCAAGTACGTGACACGTTGGCCAAGTTTCGGTATTCGCCCGATACGACAAATTTCGGTTTAGAACCTTTTAACGTGTCGTATTTAATTTGTCATCACCATGACATATATCATATGATATAAGACCTGAATATACTCATAAATATGAGTTAAGTATGGTGGTGTGACATTAACGTACGTACGTAAAATATATAACGTGTCGGTAGTACGTTGGTGTATGTGCCTTTTTCAAAAAATCTGAATATATATATATATACATATATATACATAATGGCGTGTATATGTGGAGTGTGGAGAGGGAATGGAGAACTTTCCTTTCTTCACCTTGTTGCCTTTGTGCCTTGTCCAAATATTGCCTCCTTTAATGAACTACTTAGTTTAATTAACTAAGTACTTCATTTAATGAACTAGTTTAGTTCATTAATGGTGGCACCTGAAAATAGTTCAAACACAACAAATGTTGCCATTTGATGTAAGCGTTGAAGCTTCATGGCTCGTTAGTACGACAACATTATATATGAACTATATAAGGCAACTTTCATGCAACAACGTGTTATGTCATAAAATATGTCATGCATTTCTTTGTAACACGTTATTTAAATCATGCATTTTGAAATCACTCAAACCCTTTTTCTCAAAAATCTCCCCGTTTTGATGATTTTCAAAATAACCTACATACATGATTTAAATCTTATCGCTCCCCCTCCAATTGTGCATAAATTAAACTTTTGAATTTCAATTTTCAAATTCGCTCCTCCTTGATTTATGCAATTAATCTTTCTCTCTCCCCCTTAAATCATGCATTCTCTCCACCTTTATTTTTGAAAGACAATCAAAAGCTCATGTAGAGATGAAAAAGAAATCATGCATTTTATAATATCAAGCGTGCGTTTGTAAGGGTTATTTATTCAACCCTTTGAAAATATCCCTTTTGGTACCCAAATTTGGGTGACCTTTCTAGGTCTTCCAAAAGGTGAGAAAGGTGATGAAAACGCAACATAATATACGTTAGGTGTAAATGCGTTTGGCCTTTGGCCAAGAATCCCATCATGCGTATAGTGTGGTTTTCGTTTTTGATATGTATTTCGGTTTACATGCACGGGGCGTGATCTAGACGCATTTGTATGATATGAATGTCGCACATGCATCAGTGGCTTTCTATATGACACATGATTACTTTTTGTAGGATATGAAGAATAAGAAGCATGATGAGATGAGATGAGTGGTGTACTAGTCTTCTTCTTATATTTATACGGCACATAATTATACTTCGCATGATATGAAGAAGAAGTATGACGAGATGAGGGGAGAGGGGGTCTTTGTGTCACTTTAGGCGCTACGTATACCTTTGATGTGTCTACTTTCTTAGATAAAACAAACTTGGATGGTTTAGATGATGCTTCGTTTGTCTCAATGTATCCTAATCCAGTTTTATCACTGTCATGTTTTTGTGATAAAATAATGCGATCTAGCATGTTAGATCCCGTATCAAATTGTTTCATCATTTTCTCTAAATCGGTATTCCTTGATTTCAAGTTTGAAATCTCGGATTTCATTCCAGTGTTCTCGGATGTCAATGATTAAATTTTAGACCTTAATGAATTTATGATGCAAGAAGACTCTTCTTTTGAATCGTTTAATTGAGACACAAGATTTGTGTTAGAAGATTCTAACACTTTCTTGTCTTCAATTAACTTTTTCGTTTGTTTTGCAATAGTTCTAGCAAACTTATGTAATTCAAGATATTCAACAAATAAATCATCATAAGATAGTTCAGAATCCGAGTCAGAATCAGAATTACCTCATTTTCAAATAGTGGAGGCATTTGGCTTGACAAACCTTCTTGCTCGGTTTTGTCGCTAGTGATTGCCATCTCACTAAGATCGTTGGATCCTTTTGTTGTGAGTGTTCTTGCGCTCTGATACCAATTGTAGGATCTGCAAGAAACCACTAGAAGGGGGATTGAATAGTGGGTGCGAAAAATGTGGTTTTTAAAATTAGTTTGAGCCAAAAACCCAACTTCTGAAAACAGTTTCTGTTTTCAGGACCAGTTTTAAAACGTTTTTAAAACTAGGATTTAGGTCTTCAAAAATTCTGAAATTTTTAGAGAAGTTAGCCTCAGATGTTGTGAGTGTCTCCTAAAAATGTCAGATTTAAATTCAACATCTAACCCCTTGAAAAATTGTTGGTGGTCAGATTGCGCAAATCTGCCAGAAACGATACACTGATTTGAAAAAATTAATTCCTATTTGTACACAACTCCAAATGCTCTGATATTTTAAAGACTAACCCCTTATAAATTGTATGTAAATGGGTTGAAACAGTTTTGAAAAATTCTTTTGGGAAGTTAGTCAAATACGATCAAAGTCTCAACCTTCGTAAGCCTGAAAATCAGACTGCACTAGTCTCAGAACGTTTGACGTTTGTGTGACTTATACTTATCCAAAAGGGTTGAAACTTACGCCAAAAGAACCTCGAAACGTGTGGCTATGTTTCCTGAACATTTCGTGATTTTTGAAATTCGTTTACTATTTTTACGAACGTGATTAAAAACAGTAAACAGTGCTGAAACAGAAAATCAGTGCTGAAAGTAAATGACACCAAGAATTTTATACTGGTTCGGTTATCAACAACCTACTCCAGTCTTCGAGGAACACCTTCCTTGGTTCACACTAATCACACAATACAGAAACATCTTACCACAGGATTGATGGAGTTACACACCAACTCCAACCCTTTACAAACCTTGTACGTGAATACAGTTGTCACGAACACCACCACCTTGCAAGATTGAAGATTGATCACACCTTGATCAATCTTTTACAAAGATAAAGAATGTGTGGTGGTCTAAGATAAGCCTATTCAAGAATATGAATATAAGTACAATAGGCTTTTAGAAGAAAGAAAGAAAGAGAGTGTAGAAGGAGAAGGCTAGAACACTTTTTGATCTTTGAATTTGCAACTCTTGTTCTTGTTCTTGTTTTGCTCTTCTTCCTTCTTTTTAACAAGTCTTGGTCGTCCCCCTCTAGGTCCTTCTCCTCTTGAAAATTATCTTCTAAGTCCTTGGGAGAGCATATGGCATCATTGTGACATGTCTTTGCTTACTTGGCATCTTCTCATTGGATGATCATTAAACTTTTGCTTACTTGGCACCCATTGATTGGTTGAATGTTGTCATCACTTGATGACTAGAAAAATCTGAGAATACCACTTAAAACATGTGCCAAAATCATCATAAAATAGTTTTCATAATTCACAATATCATCACATAAATTAAGCAAGACAATTTTCTCCAAAATAGCTATAAAAAATTGGCCATTAACATTCTTGCACATGCTGAAATTTCAGCATGTGTTACATTCACTCTTTGTACAAAATATTGCCTATTTTGCATTGTTTTAATTCAAGAATTCAATCATCATTTAGTGTAAGACATCTTTATCAAATTTTGGAATAAAAATTAGACATTAACAAGGCCACAAAATCGGCCTAGGTACATTACACACATGCTGAAATTTTCAGCGTGTGTGATATTCAAGAATATCACTTTCCTTATTCCATAAAATATTTAAAACACTTCCAAATTCTCTTCTAATTAATCCAACTTAATCAAGACACAAAATATGAGTCATTTAGGATATTAAAAACGCCCACCCTATAGCTACACATGCTGAATTTTCAGCATGTGTCACAAATGTGACAAAGTTTTAAATGTTACCTTGTATAGCTCCTTTCTTTTTGTCACCAACATTGTATGCTTCATTCTTGACCAATAAATATGCCAACAAGGCTCCACATATGCTCCAACTCAGCTTGAATAGGCGTTGGAATGAAGATAAGACATGTGCTGAATTTTATTTTTGCAAACTTTGTAAAATAGTGCACATTTAATAATACACACATGTTATATTCCAATCAGCCCTTAATTTAATTTTCTAGAACACTTTAAGATGTATGAAATATATAAAAAGTGTCTAGATACGTGTCGTATGATGTGCCAAAAATGTTCCATGTGTTGTGTACGTAGAAAACCGAATTTTCGATGTTTATCGATTACCCGATTTTTTTCTAATTAAATTCCAACTTTTTGCACATGTTATATATATTTTGTTACACATAATATATAATATAAATTTTAATTTTCATCACTTGGCTGGTCTAAAGTGGCGCCATTAACATGTGACAAAATTGAAATTGGAATCTCCACAATTTGGCCTTAATGTGGGGTGATTTGTGTGTGCCAACATGGAATGATTTTATGGCTGGAAATAGCACCATAGCCACGAAAATAATAATGATTTTTGAGGTGTAGGGGCTGGCCATCTATTTATGGCAAGGACGTGACACGTTGGCGAAGTTTCGGTATTCGCCCGATACGACAAATTTCGGTTTAGAACCTTTTAACGTGTCGTATTTAATTTGTCATCACCATGACTTATATCATATGATATAAGACCTGAATATACTCATAAATATGAGTTAAGTATGGTGGTGTGACGTTAACGTATGTACGTAAAATTTATAACGTGTCGGTAGTACGTTGTAATATGTGTGTATGTGCCTTTTTCAAAAAATCTGAATATATATATATATACATATATATACATAATGGCGTGTATATGTGGAGTGTGGAGAGGGAATGGAGAACGTTCCTTTCTTCACCTTGTTGCCTTTGTGCCTTGTCCAAATATTGCCTCCTTTAATGAACTACTTAGTTTAATTAACTAAGTATTTTACTTAATGAATTAGTTTAGTTCATTAATGGTGGCACCTGAAAATAGTTCAAACACAACAAATGTTTCCATTTGATGTAAGCTTTGAAGCTTGGCTCGTTAGTACGACAACATTATATATGAACTATATAAGGCAACTTTCATGCAACAACGTGTTATGTCATAAAATATGTCATGCATTTCTTTGTAACACGTTATTTAAATCATGCATTTTGAAATCACTCAAACCCTTTTTCTCAACAAGTGAGATAGATTCCATTCTTCAAAATAACACTTGGGAGCTGGTAGATCTTCCTCCAGGAAGTAAACCTCTTGGATGCAAGTGGATATTTAGGAAAAAACTGAAAGAAGATGGATCTATTGACAAGTACAAGGCCAGGTTAGTAGCCAAGGGCTACAGACAGAAAGAAGGTTTTGACTTCTTTGACACCTACTCACCAGTGACTAGGATCATCCATAAGGATGCTAGTGACTATTGCTGCAGCCTATGATTTAGAAATCCATCAAATGGATGTGAAGACTGCCTTTCTCAATGGTGAGTTAGAAGAAGAAATTTATATGGAACAACCCGAAGGGTTTGTGATCCCAGGACAAGAAAAGAAAGTGTGTAGACTTGTTAAGTCTCTGTACAGACTTAAACAAGCACCCAAGCAATGGCATTTAAAGTTTGATCAGGTAATGATGTCAAACGGCTTCAGGATCAATGAGTGTGACAAGTGTGTATACATCAAGAGCACACCAAATGCCTATGTGATAGTATGTCTCTATGTAGACGATATGCTAATCATGGGCAGTACTCATGACATCATCTTGAATACAAAGAAGATGTTAACACGAAATTTTGATATGAAGGACATGGGGATTGCCAATGTTATTCTAGGAATTAAAATTTCTCGAATGGTTGATGGTCTTGTTATGTCGCAAACTCATTATACTGAATCTGTTCTCAAACGATTCAATATGTTTGAAACAAAACCAATAAAGACCCCACTTTACTTAAGTATACACTTAAGGAAAAACCGAGGCAAACCTGTAGCTCAATTAAAATACTCGCAGGTGATCGGGAGTCTGATGTACATAACAAATTGTACAAGATCAGACTTAGCTTGTTCAGTAAACAAATTGAGCAGGTTCACCAGTAATCCAAGTGATGATCATTAGAAAGCTTTTAATAGAGTGATGAGGTATCTGAAATACACAATGAACCTTAGATTACATTACACGAGATATCCAGCAGTACTAGAAGGATATTGCGATGAAAATTGGATATCAGATTGTAAGGATTCAAAGTCCACCAGTGGATACTTATTCACTGTTGGTGGTGCTGCTGTGTCGTGGAAATCCACAAAACAAACGTGCATAGCTCGGTCCACTATGGAAGCTGAGTTTATATCACTGGATAAAGCTGGGGAAGAGGCTGAATGGCTTTGAAATTTCCAAGAAGATGTTCCATGCTGGCCTAAGCCAATCGCTCCTATTAGCATACAATGTGATAGTCAGTCAGCTATAGGACGTGCTCAAAACAGCATCTACAATGGTAAGTCACGACACATACGTTGGAGACATAACACCATTAAACAGTTGATCTCTAATGGCGTGATTTCCATTGATTACATAAAATCAATGGAGAATCTTGTGGATCCGCTTACAAAAGGCTTGCCTAGAGATCAGATATCAAGATTGACAAACGAAATGGGACTAAAGACTATAACGCAAGAATCTTTGTAATGATAACCCAACCTTGTTGACTGGAGATCCTTGAATCTTGGTTCAATGGGACAACTAAGTTATGAAGCTTCAGTTTAGCACTTACTCATTCCGTCATATAAAAGTGTTGTCTGCAGAGAATATTAAGGGTAAGCTAAAGCTTTCAATGATGTCCTATATCTTGATACATCAAATGGAGTATGGCAGAATACTTTTGATAGGAATCACCTATGTAAGTGTGAAGTATGGCCACTTCTATGAGAAGTCTGGGAGGCAAGATTTCTCTAAAACACTTTCTGAAACCAGGTTGTTCATGGCCAAAACAAACACAACCATGAGAACCAAAAGGGTGTTAAAGAAAATATTGTGTAAGTATCATTGTCTAGGTTTACAACAAAAGTTGACTGGTTCAAGACATCAAGTCACTAATTAGCCGAGTGAATCCGATGGTACATCACTATGAAAGGTTCAAAGCCAGAAGCTACCTCTTCTGATGCAATATTTTCTTGTCTGACTTCTCCTTAGTGTCTCATCTGCATTTGCATTAATTTCCATTCATGTGGGGGATTGTTGGAGAATTAAAAGTTTGGGCTTTGGCCCATTAAGGAACGTTGCAAAACTTGGTTGAGCAACATACTTTGAGCTTAATTATAATTAGTTTCGATAATAAAAAACAAAAACTAATGGGTCCTTAATTATCTACTTAACGAGTAGTTAATTTTAGGCTTTGGAATCACTCAATTACGATACCAGGTGAATGAGAAATTAATGCTCAAAGTGGATGGAAAACGTTGTTAATGGGTGATGTGTCCTATTCTTAGGAGGCCACATCACTCTTATGGAGGAATACCACATTGGGCATTTCGATATATTTAGCCACCTTATAAATGTCTAGAATGGACACTTTAGATGTGCCCTTGGGGCATGAGAAGTTTTTGACCGGAGGGAAGACCTAGAAAGTGCCACACGCGCGCGCGCCGTCGCCGCCCGTCCGGCCGGCTCGGCTCGGGCTCGGGGCTCGTGGCTCGTGTGCTCGTGGGCCGGGCCGGTTCCTATCTTTTTGGAGAAAATTTATTTGCGCTTTTGGATTAAGTATTTTTGTAAATAGTTAAAGGCTTCAGGCCTAGCTGCGCAGTGGCCCAAATTCTCTCCTTCAGGTCCGGTCCATTAACAAAACGAGTAACGCATATCCGGGGTTGATCAACCGTTCGGTTGTGATTGTTAACGATTGTGTCCGGTTTTGATTATTTCAAATCAAACGATTCGGTTTTGATATGTAAATCAAAAGGTCTCCTGAAGATCAAGTGGTTTTGATCTAACGGTGGCTGAAAAGGCAGCTTTGATCCAACGGCTGAGATTCAAACTGACCTAACCGCCCAACCGAATGTGGTTTTCATCTAACGCTCCAGGTTTAATCTGGTGAATTGGTTTTTCATCTAACGGATGTAATTTAAACCTTCCAAAACCGCCAGGAGGTTTTAATCTGACGGCTCTAATCGATCTACGGTTATGATCCGACGGTCATGATTCCATCTGCGTAACCGATTCTCCAACCGATTCCCCTATATAAACAGGGGCAGGGTGTGCGTTCTACACACACTCACTCAAAGCATTCGTCGCATACTGCTCTCGTAGCATTACACTTTCTGCATCATGTCCAAGAGAAGTCAGGACACTCGAAGGTTCGCAGTAGTTCAAGTTCAGCAGTGCCGCTGAACTGAACAGGTACCCGTTGTATCCTGGGAGATGGTTGCTAATGCCGGTTAGTCACAGTATACCGGAGCAATAAGTCTTAAGGACAGAGTCATCGACTCGCCCCAGGTTTGGTTTATTTACTGTTTCTATACACATACACCGAATGACTGCGTCTTAGTACAGGATTGATTGTTTCCAACAAACAGCAACAAGCATGAGGTAATGTACATGAAAAGCTCGTCGCATCAGAATTCTAGTGATGCACTCCTTAAAAGAAAGACATTGTCCATCAGGAAAAGTTGTAAACCTGCAGAGCATCAAGCACGACGAGATGATACAGAATGCCATATTTCTAGTTGATCTTTAAAAGACTACAACACTTAAGCATTTTTCTCACTATGTGGGATTAGATTATATAGATCAATCATTATCTTTCACTTTATTCATTTATTTTATTCTTTTGTTTTTTTAATTTTGATTTTTAGTCGTGTGCTAAATCCTATCCTCCTTATGTGTCTCTTAATGCTTAATGTATAATGTACGTCTTTAGCATACATCTGTTTCAAAAATATCATATTATTTCAACCGTAATTTCGGCTTAAATACTTAAAATTTTCGCTTAAATCTTAATACCTTAAAATGTTTATTTTGTCCACAAGAACTGAGAGTTCAAGCCGAACAAGAGCTTTTGACAATTATATTTACTTACCCCGTCCGGTCTTGGCTTGGAGATAATGAACCTAGGAATATGCCTTTGTCTCATGCAGGCAGACTGATGCACATTGTTAGAATCGCTAATTGACTGTAATTGCGTAAATACAGGGGTAGGAATATTTCCTTCGAATAGGAATAATTTGGTTGTAATTATGGATATATTATGATTGATTTGTAATTAGTGAGTAATTAGGTGAGTTGCCATATACTTGTATAGAAGAAGCCCTATGAGATGAAGGGAAAAGTATTGTACAAGATCGTTGAAGAATACAGAAAATTTTCTGCATATTCGTATCCTATTTACTTCTGATTACATAGTAGTAGAGCAGGTATGATCAGACTTGCTGTGATATTTTTTGATTGCAATTCGTTGGCTCAGTTTGCAACATCATTGCTATAACCTTACTCCTGATCAAGGATCATATCTACTCAAATCATACCTGCTGTAATCTGACCACTTTGAGGCTCAGATTATTTTTTCTTTTTTGCCTCTAAATACCTATCTTAACCTTGGCCCACATCTTCTTTCCGTCCAGATCCGTGTAAACATGCAAAACAGAAACCATGTCACAAACACCAAAAGCTCTGGAACCAAGCCAGAAACATCTGACAATAAACCCAACTTCCCTGCCAATTTCGATTTTTCAGAGCAATTCGCACGTTTTTTTGCAGCAGAGCCTGGCTGCATCACAACCCACTCCTTCTGCGAACCTGGTGCTCAAGGTGAAGTTTAATAGCACCAATTACACGTTATGGTGCAGGCTGATGAAAATTGCTATTGGAGGTAGGGAAGAGTTCACATATCACAGGAACTTCCCCACCCCCTTCTCCAACAGATTCGTCATATCCAACCTGGAACAGAATGACCAATAGGTATTTATGTGGCTCATCGACAATACAAACAATAGTCTTGTAAATAATGTGTCCAAATATTCAACAGCGAAGGCCCTTTGGGATAGTTTGACAATCACATACGGATCAGGCAATGACCCATTACAGGTCTTTGACCTCCATAAGCAATGCTACACTATAAAGCAAGGAAATCGACCCCTTGAGGTTCTCTGGGATCAATTTCAGGGCCTCTGATGAGCGTTGATTCCATGAACTCCAATCTCATGGAATGCCCAAATGACATAGCGATATACACAAGGAAGATTCAAGAACAGAGATTGTACTAACTATTGTTAGCAGTGGATGATAGATTTGCGGATAGGTAGAAGGTTATCCTAAAGAGGGATCCTAGACCGATAGTTGAGACAGTATACAACGAATTGCGACGCTCTGAGGTACAAAATGATGTTTTGGTCATGGCCCCATCAGATCCACCATCATCATCTGGGATTGGCGAAGGATTGGTGGTGAAATCACCCACAGAACAGAGCAAACAGCGAGGGACGCGAGACAGCATACCCCCACGCTCAGAGAGATCATCAAGGCATGGGGAGAAGACAAGGCACACTTGGAGTGCAACCAATACAAGAAAAAGGGACATACCCGGGAGAAGTGCTTCAAACTCCATAGATACCCGGACTGGTGGGAAGAGTTCAAGAAAAATGGACAAGCTTCTGTCGCTCAGGCAGTCACCGAAGGAGGACCTGGCAACAGAGAGAGTAAGCAACTAGTCACCGGCCACCAACCATCTGAGGAGCCCGATGCAGCAACCATGGAAGAAGACGACTGTGCTGAAGCAGGTACAGGGGCTAGGGATAACCCTAATCCCAATCTGCGAATAAAAGGAAACCCCCATTCCCAATTTACATTTCCAGCCCCTGTCCTTAATAATAATATCAGTACTAAGTATTTAATTTCTGGGTTTGACAGTTGCATCCCTGCCTTGTCCGAAAATTCCATCCAGCCTCCTCCGCATTCAGTAATTGCATCCGTACCCTCACAAACATGAAAACCTCCAACTGCATCCCTCAAGTCTCCGCAAAACCCTAAAAACACCTCCACACTTTAAAATGCCCAAACAATCCTCCAAATCCCACTGCCACACAGCCTAAGGGACTCCCCACTAATTATTTGACTGTGGGGGCCATCGATTCCATGACATATGATCATGCTGACCTTATTACTCATACTCAACCTATTAAGACCACTATGGAGACCGCTAATGGGACTTCCATTCCCATTGTTGGAGGAGGATCTATCTCGATTACTCTTCATATTACCCTAAACAACTGTCTCTATGTCCCCTCCCTGTCTAAAAAATTGCTATAAGTTAGTCACATTACAAAAGAATCAGATTGTGTCGTTATAATGTATCTAAATTTTTTCCTTTTGCAGGACATTCGTACGAGGGCAATAAAATGACGTGGCGCTGAACACCAGAGATTGTACTATGTTGATGCAGCAACGCAACAGGGACAGTCTAATCTTGTCACCGGGGACAGTCACTCAACAGGTGTGGTTGTGGCATCATCGATTAGTGCATCCTTCATTTCCTTATCTCCAACGTATATTTCCTACTTTGTTTTCTTCCAAAACAGGCAGTTTTCTTGTGATATGTGCCTCCCAGCAAAATAAACTTGAGCATCTTATGTTGCAAATAATACTCGTGTTGATCGTATGTTTACGGGTACACTTTGATGTGTGGGCCCTTCTCCTTATTAGTACCCCACTTGGTTTTCATTACTCTGTCATATTTGTTGATGATTTTTTCCGTATGACATGGCTATACATCATGAAACATAAATCCGAGGTCTACCATAAATTTGTTCATTTCTACAACATGGTACATACTTAGTTTGGCATGACATTGTACATCAGACATCCTGTGCTAATACTTCCGAACAAAATGGGGTCGCAGAAAGCAAAAATTACATTATTCTTGAAATGACCCGAGCAATGATGTTTGACTCATATGTTCCTATGAGTTTCTGGTCGGAGGCCGTATCCACGGCCACTTACCTTATCAACCGGCTACCCACAAAAATACTCAACTACCAAAGACCTATACATACACTGTCTACTCATCATACTACAGCTTCGATTTTTACCCTACCTCCGCGAGTGTTTGGGTGTACGGTCTTTGTCCATACCCCTAAACACGAACACATTAAACTTGATCCATGCGCTGAAAAATGTGTCTTCGTTGGCTATGGCACCACCCAAAAGGGTTACTGGTGCTATAATCCACGAACTCATCGTGTCCATGTTACTATGAACTGTGTGTTTCTTGAGATTGAGTATTACTATCCTTCCCAATCTCGGGATGAGGGGGAGATTTCAGGTGATGGATTCCTTGATTGGTTGGTACCACCACACACCTGCTCGACGATAGTTCGAACAGGGCAAGTTGATGGCGCTGACTGTGTTGTAGCTCCTCACACTGTAACTGTAGCGACTTGTTCCGAGCTCTAGTACTCGTAACGACTCACCCGCCGTATTTCGCTAAGGAAGATACAAGACGTCAAAATCGAAACAGATACACGTCAACGGAAGTCAAAATTTAAAACCTCGAAATAATCATCATCATAAATATCAGTGTCTAGGCAAATCTAAATCCGATACAAATGTCAAATGTAGATATAACTAAATCTCTAAAGTACATAAACCTCGAGTATCAAAAATCACTATCTCAACTAAGCCCTCAAAAGTCTCATTGGAATGTTATCGACCTCAATATCTCCACTCTTGGTCATCCTCGGTATGCTAACTCAATCACCTGTCTATCTGCAAAATATGTTAAAGCGTGGTTTGAGAGACAAGTCGCTCAGCAAGTAATCGCACTATACTTACCATGGGATCATACACGGAGAAGCAAGTGTGATAACGATATATAGCAACATAAAATAATATCACGCTTCTCTTCGCAAGTAAATTTACAACTCTGCCCCTAACGTCCAAAAGAAAATAGAGCAAACAGACCCAACAAAGTACAAAACAAAGTCCAATTATGTACGTAACAAAGTCAACGAATAGGCTGATAACCAAGTCAAACCAAACGACAGCCAAGCAAAGGTTAGTCCAAGCCAAAATGTGATGCAATTTTCCAAAACAATGCAATGCCAATGTTCCAATATTTCAAAACCAATGTTTCCAATATCAATGCCCAATGTCCAAATCCAACGTCCATATCTGATTAAACCGGTCCAAAAATCCAAATAACCAAATCCGGTTTAATCGGTCCAAAGTCCAAAATCAAATGCAATAGCTATAGCACTTTTCTTGCAAGTGACTTATACCGTAAGACTTACGAATTGACTCCCCCAAAACAAAATATACTATAGACACCTTGTCCCAGTCTAGGTCATTACGTCTATAGCACCAAATATATGCCTTTGCACCCTGTCCCACACTAGGTAGTTACGCTCAGGTCCAAAAATGCATGCAGAAGCCCTGTCCCAGACGAGGTAGTTACATCTGCAGCGCCAAACTAGGAACCAATCCAGCTTAACAATATATTTCACGTTGTAGGGATGAATTTTGAAATATATGCAGATGCAATTTCCAAAACCATTTTCCAAGTATCAAAGTTAGTCCAATTTACTAAAATGAGCCAAACTGTCAAATTTGTCAAAGTTACCAAATTACCCACCAAATATCACATAATTCCAAACAAATACTCCAAATAGTTCAAAGAGGTCCAAAATACCAAATCTATTACTCTTAGCCGTGTATGTACATCCATGTGCATGTACACACCCATACATGTACATATACACGTATATACGACACGTACCTCGGCACCACCAAAACACATATTCTAAAAATTACCAAAAATACCAAAAAGTCCAATCCTAGCCGTGTGCATATACACGTACATATGCTCACTCCGTACATGTGCATATAACGTATAACGTACACGTACCTACAACAACACATATATTTAGTACATATTGCACCAAAGACTTGACCACTGTCTATGGCCACCAACAGATCCGACACCCCAAAAGAAAAGATGAGTGTAACTCCTGCATATGCATCCATAATTGAAACATACAAATAATATATACATGCTTATATATTCAAATTCGCAACTGTTTAGATGCACAAGAGTTCTTTGTGTCTCTGTGCTCAAATTAGGTTCCACAAATTGTCGAAGAAGCCCAAACTAAGTCAACATGGAGAGAGGCGATGATTATGAGATGCAGGCCTAGGAAAAAAATAAGACATGGGAAAAGTGTGTTCTTCCTCCCGGAAAAAGGTCTGTTGGGTGACGATGGATGTTCACGGTCAAGTACAAAGCCGATGGAAGTGTTAAAAGGCACAAGGCCCGCTTAGTAGCAAAGGGATATACTAAGACATATGTCATAGATTACTCAAAGACGTTCTCTCCTATGGATCAAATTGATACCATCTGGGTAATGTTTTCCATTGCAGTAACTCAAAATTGGCCTCTTCATCAATTTGATGTTAAGAATGCATTCCTGCAAGGTTGATCTAAAGGAAGAAGTATGTATGGACCCTCCTTCAGGGTTCTCTGTAGAGTTCAAGTCCATGGAAGTATGTAGACTTAAAAAGGCCTTGTATGGGTTGAAACAGTCGCCTCGAGCTTGGTTCAGCAGGTTTACTAGTGTAATGAAGCAAGATGGATATCGTCGGAGTAATGCAGACAACACGCTATTTGTAAAACAGAGAAAGGATCTGGTCACATGTCTGATTATCCATGTAGACGACATGATCATCACAGGAGACGACACTGAGGAGATTACACGACTTCGTAAGAATTTGAGATCTTGAGGTCAGAAACTGGATTTATATATCACAATGTAAGTACATTTTGGATCTTCTTACTGAGGTCAGAATTCTTGATTGCAAACCATGTTTTAATACCCCTATGGTAGTAATCAAAAGCTTCAGATTATTGTGGGGCAACTTTTGCAGATAAGGGACAATATCAGCGCCTGGTTGGTAAGCTGATATACTTGTCACATACACGGCCCGACATTGCCTTTGCTATAAGTATGGTTAGTCACCTCATGCACCGTCCCCAGGAGCATTATATGGAGGCAGTCAAACATATCTTACACTATCTGAAATATACGCCGGGAAGAGGTATTGTGTTTCGAAATAATAGGCACTTGAACATCCAGGCTTATACAGATGCAGATTTGGCTGGAAACTTAACTGATCGAAAGTCCACGTCTGGGTATTTAACTCTAGTGGGAGGTAATCTTGTAACTTGGAGAAGCAAAAAGCAAAATGTTGTCGCCTTATCAAGTGCAGAGGCGGATTTTCGGGGAATTGTGAAAGGGATCACCGAGGTATTATGGCTCCAGAAGTTGTTCAAGGATATTGGCTTACAGGTTAACCTACCGACACCACTACTGTGTGGCAAGAAAGCATCAATCAGCATATCGGAAAACCCAGTACAATACGATCGAACCAAGCATGTGGAGATCGACCGTCACTTTATCAAAGAAAAGTTAGAAAGACTTATCGCACTACCATTTGTTCAGTCCAAGGATCAATTAGCAAATGTGTTAACCAAAGCAATCAATGGGAGGCCGTTTGATGATATCTTGTGCAAGTTGAACGTTGTCGATCATACGGTTCAACTTGAGGGGGAGTGTTAGAATCCCTAGTTGACTGTAATTGCGTAAATACAGGGATAGGAATATTTCCTTAAATAGGAAAGATTTGGTTGTAATTATGGATGTATTATGATTGATTCGTAATTAGTGAGTAATTAGGTGAGTTACCATATACTTGTATAGAAGAAGCCCTATAAGATGAATGGAAAAGTGTTATACAAGATCATTGAAGAGTACAAAAAATTTTCTTTACTATCTGACTGCACACATGAGTATCAATTTCCCTGATGTTGAAAAAATCATGACGATGGGAACTCTTCTGGTTAAAAGTTCAAAATCTGCATTTACGAACTGATAAAGCCAGAATTCCTACATCACATGAATTTGCTTGTGACAGGCATCAGAGATTAACTATGCCAAGAAAATGCAATAAAAAAATGAAGGGCTTCAAGATCGTGATAAAACGCTTAATTCATATCAATGAATCCGATTAAAATTGATCAAACAATGTAAGAACAACATATACAATGAATTACAAGAATGTAATGGAGTAATCCTTATGGAAATGAAACCAAAATTTAAACCTGCACAGTTGGCGCCAAAAGATACCGGCAAGAACAAGAAGATGAAGAAGAAGGAAAATCTGGAATTCTATTGCTGAAATTTTATAACTGAAAAATTGATTACTGCTATCTACAAGCCTTCATGTATTTATACTACAGCTATGGAATCTCCTACAAAAAAGAATTACACACGTGCTCTTAGTAACAACCCAAGCTACTTTACTAGCTAGCCATCTAATTAAGTAACTACTATTTATCCGAAATGGCAGCGTGCCAACACAGCTAAGAACGAACTCCTACAGTCTTAATTGCGTGTGCAGAGTGTTGCAGCTGAGTTACACTTCTTGCGCATGACTGATCCCTTATGCATTTCATACTAGACATCTTTGATGCTTGGCTTGCAGCTGCAGGCATTGCTGCTCTTGCATCAGCAGTTGCACCATCCTTCCTATTTTCTGTTAGAACTTCAACACCCGCTCAAACCTGACTTCTTGTATATATTGAGCAATCCAAATGAAGAGGTCAGGTTGTGTAATCTTCTTGAATCAAGTGCCTTAGTAAAAATATCAGCCAATTGATATGTTGTCCTAACTGACATAGGTTTCACTATACCCTCTAAGTACTTATCCCCTCACAATGTGGCAATATATCTCTATATGCTTTGTCCTTTCATGAAACACCGGATTTTCCACTACGTAAGCTACACTTTTTTTGTCACAAAAGAGCTCAACTGGTCCAAGCTGACTAGCTTTCAAATCTTGCATCAAATACAATATCCATTGGATCTCACATGTGGCTGAGGTTAGGGACCTATACTCCGTTTCAGATGATGACTTGAAGACAGTCGTTTGTTTTTTTGCTTTCTAAGAAACCATGGCACTTCCAATAAATATGCAGTATCCAGTAATAGATCTTCTAGTGTCAACACAGCCTCCCTAATCCGAGTTAGCAAAAGCCTTCAGCTTTAAATCCCCACCACTAGGAAACAGCAATCCTTGACCAACTGTGCCTTTGATGTACCTCAAGAGCCTGCGTGTAGCCTACACATGTATCTCAGTTGGAGTGTCCAAAAATTGGCTAAGTTGTTGTACAGCATATGAGATGTCTGGTCCAGTAATACTGAGATATAGTAGTGTGCCAATCAACCTTCTATATCTAGATACATCACCAATAAGAGGAGGGTCATTGTGAGCAAGTCTGAGATGTCGCTCCATAGGAGTGTTGGTAGGTTTAGCACACAGGAAACTAGCTTCATCTATGAGCTCCATTGCATACTTTCTTTGACATACTGAGATCCCCCTGGGACCTAGCCACTTCCAGGCCTAAAAGTATTTAAGAGGCCTCAGGTCCTTAATCTTGAATGTCTGGTGCAACTTGTCTGTAAGGAAATTAATAGCCTCCACAAAATCACTGACCACAATGATGTCATCTACATATATGAGAAGAGCTTGGAAGGAATCAGATGCATGTCTGGTGAACATTGTGCAGTCATTCTTAGACTGTATGTAGCCCTGACTGTGTATAAACCCTGTTAGCTTGGCATTCTATTGTCTACTGGCTTGTTTAAGCCCATAGAGAGAATTGTGTAACCTGCATACAGTGTTTGGAGGTACTAAAGGAAAGCCATCTGGGACATTCATATAAATCTCTTGATCTAGATCACCATGCAAAAATGCATTATTATCTAGTTGATGAACATGCCAATGCTTGACAGCAGCCACTGCTAAGAGAAGCCTAACATTGGTCATTTTGGCAACATAAGAAAAGGTTTTAGTGTAATCAGTACCAGCCTGCTGTGCATAGCCTTTTGCAACAATTCTGGCCTTGTACCTCTCTATGGTACCATCTGAATTGTGCTTAACCTTATAAACCCATTTACAACCTATTGGACTCTTGCTAGGGGCAAGGGAACCAAGGACCAAGTTTGATTGGCTTCCAACGCTGCTAACTCCTGTTGTATAGCCTCTATCCAGTGAGTTGACATTGCAGCTTGTTGATAACTGGAAGGTTCCTGTTGCAAACTGATGTTAAGAGCATATGTTTTATGATTAGGAGCTAATGCATCAAAAGACATATATGCTTCTATAGGATGTGAAGTAGAATAAGGTGATGGTGACAAGGAAGGAGCCGAATGCAAAAGGTTACAAAAATAATCAGTCAAGTATTTTGGTGGATGTCTGTGTCTAGATGGATATGGAGGATGTTGCAAAGGCAGGACAATTTCCAAGGTTCCTTGAGGGCATAATCTATCAACTTGAGCTTCAGAAGATGATCTATCAATTTGAGGTCATGCCAGATTGTTTTCTGGACAATCACTAGATTGATCCATAGGATGGTTGTGAGACAGGAGAGGAGATTGAGAATGTAGTGACTAATCTGGTGTCAATATTTCTGATGGTAGCTCATTGATGTCACTAAAATGGGCATCTGGGGTGAAACATGTTGAGGATGAGAAGCAACTGGAAACAAAGAAGACTCTTGCTGTGACATTGTGTTAGAGGAGAATGGAAAGACATGTTCAAAAAACTGAACATCTCTAGACACAAAGACTGTTTTAGTGTTGATATTGAACAGAACATAGCCTTTAGTAGAATGAGGCAAGCCTAGATAAACAGAAAGAATTGATCTTAGAGCAAATTTGGTTTTGTGAGGTGTTGTATCTGAGGCAAAGGCTAGACATCCAAAAACTTTAAGGTCTTTGTATGAGGGAGTATTGTTGAATAACTTTGCATAGGGACATGTATGCCTGAGTAAAGGGGTTGGCATAATATTTATTAGATGGGCAGCGTATTGAACACAAAACCCCTAGAACTCAATAGGCAAACTTGCTTGAAATCTTAATGCCCTGGCAACATTTAACAGATGCTGATGTTTTATCTCAACTACTCCATTTTTTTGTGGAGTGTTGACACATGAAGTTTGATGTATAATCCCTTTATTCATATAGAAAGAATCCATTTTGAACTATTGTCCATTATCAATTCTCAGAACTTTGATATTGGTTTCAAACTGAGTGGACACAAATTGACAGAAGTTTAGAGTAACAGTTTTGGCATCCGATTTATTTTTGAGTAAGTAAATCCAAGTATAGCGTGTAAAGTCATCAACTACTGTAAGGAAATACTTCTGACCATACATGATGAGGTGTCTATAAGGTCCACAGATGTCTACATGAACCAGTTCAAAAGACTTGGATGTTACAGACATAGATGTAGGAAATGGGCTCCTGTTTAGTCTAGCTAGGGGACAGACTGTACAAGTATGGTTATTTTCGATCACAGACACATTTTTATCTATGTAGGATCTGCAAGGCACCACTAGAAGGGGGGTTGAATAGGTGGTGCGGAAAGTGTGGGTTTTAAAATTTGTTTAAAACTAAACAACTCAGCTTCTTAAAACAGATTCTGTTTCCAGGACAAGTTTTAAAATGTTTTTAAAACCAGGTTATAGGTCTCCAAAAATTCTGAAATTTTGAGAGAACTTAGGCTCAGATGTCATGAGGGTCCCCTAAAAATATCAAATTAAAATTCAACCTTTAACCCCTTCAAAAACCGTTGGTGATCAGATTGCGCGAATCTGCCAGAAACGGTAGACGGTTTTGAAAACTTTATTCCTATTTGTGTGTAAGTCCAAATGCTCTGAAACTTTAACCACTAACTCCTTATATACTATATTTAAGTGGTTTGAAACAGTTTTGTAAAATTCGTTTGGGAAGTATGTCAATTACAATAAAAGTCTCAACCTTTGCAAGTCTGAAAATCAGACTGCACTAGTCTCAGAACGTTTGATGTTTGATCGACTTATACTTATCCAAAAAGGTTGAAACTTGTGCTAAATTAACCCTAGAACGTGTGAGTATATTTTTGGAAATTTTCGTGATTTTTGAAACTCGTTAACTATTTTTACGAATGCAAACAAGAAAAGTAAACTGTGCAGTAACTGAAAGTAAATGCTGAAAGTAAATGGCACCAAGATTTTTATACTGGTTCGGTTATAAACAACCTACTCCAGTCTTCAAGGAACACCTTCCTTGGTTCACACTAATCACACACACAACACACCTTACCACATGGTTGATAGAGTTACACCTAACTCCAACCCTTTACAAACCTTGTACGGTGAATACAATTTGCACGAACACCACCACCTCACAAGAATAAAGATCGATCACACCTTGATCAATCTTTTACAAAGATATGGAATATGTGGTGGTCTATATTAAGCCTATTCAAGATTGAAAGATATGAATAGAATAGGCTTACAAGAAGAAAGAAAGAAGGAGAATGTAGAACAAGAAGAGGCTAGGCGTTTTTCACTTTTGATTTTACAATGCTTGTACTTGTCATGTTTTTGCTCAACTTCTTTCCTTTTAACTTGGTGCAGCCGTCCCCCCTAGGTGTAGTCTCCCTCTTGAAAATTATTTTCTAACTCCTTGGGAGGATGTAAGACATCATTGTGACATGGTCTTGCTTACTTGGCATCTTCTTATTGGATGATCATTTAAGCTTTGCTTACTTGGCACTTCATGATTGGTTGAATGTTGTCATCATTGATGACTTGAAAAAATCTGAGAATAACACTTAAAACATGTGCCAAAATCATCACAAAATAATTTCCATAAAGCATAAGATTATCACATAAATTGCAAGACAAAATTTCTTCCTTCCTTAAGCATATAATCGGCCATAAAGTGTACATACCATGCTGAATTTTCAGCATGTGACACATGGAAATAAAGTTCAAAATGTTACCATTTTTTTTATTTTTCTTTTTTAAAATGAATCACCAATTGATGGTAAATATTCTTATCACATGAGAAATGAACTTGGACACACTTATGCTCAAAAATTCGGCCTACACGAGTCACACACATGCTGAAAAATTTCAGCATGTGTGATATGTAGAATATCACACTTTATTTAATTTAAATAATATTCAAATTATTTCCATTTCTTCTTCCAATCAATCACACAATAAAAGATGATAAAATATATCATATTAATGTGTAAAAATCGGCCACCCATGCTCACACATGCTCAAATTTTCAGCATGTGTTATAAGTGAGACAAAGTTTGAATTCTTACCATATGTAGCTTCTCTCTTTAATTCACCAACATTGTATGATTGATCCTTGACCAATCAATATGCCAACAAGGCTCCAAATAAGCTCCATCTTGGCTGTAGGGACGTTAGGCAATCCATATACATGTGCTGAAATTTATTTTTGCTAACTTTGTAAAATAGTGCACATTTAATAATACATACATGTTATATTCCAATCAGCCCTTAATTTAATTTTCTAGAACACTTTAATATGTATATCATATGTAAAAAGTGTCTAGATATATGTCACATGATGTGCCAAAAACGTTGCATGTGTTGTGTGCGTAGAAAACCGAATTTTCGATATTTATCGATTACCCAATTTTTCTCTAATTTAAATTCCAACTTTTGCACATGTTATATATATTATGTTACACATAATATATATAAATAATATATACTTTAAATCTCAGCACTTGACTGGTCTAAAGTGGTACCATTAACATGTGACAAAATTAAACTTGGAATCTTCACATTTTGGCCTTATTGTGGGGTGATTTGTGTGTGCCAACATGGAAAGTATTTTTGGTTAAATATACAGTCATGTGTACGAAATTTTTATGGAATTTTGAAGTATAGGGGCTGGCCATCTATTTATGGCAAGTACGTGACACGTTGACGAAGTTTCGCTATTCGCCCGATACGACAATTTTCAGTTTAGAACCTTTTATCGTGTCGTATTTAATTTGTCATCACCATGACTTATATCATATGATATAAGACCTGAATATACTCATAAATATGAGTTAGGTATAGTGGTGTGACGTTAACGTACGTACATAAAATATGTAACGTGTCAGTAGTACGTTGGAGTACATGTGTATGTGCCTTTTTAAAAAAAATCTGAAAATATATGTAATTTATATATATGTGGCGTGTATATATTTAAGAGGGGAGGAGGAGAAAACTTTCCTTCCTTAGCCTTGTTGCCTTTGTGCCTTTTCCAAATGTGGCTTCCTTTGATGAACTACTTAGTTTAATAAACTAAGTACTTCACTTAATGAACTAGTTTAGTTCATTAATGGTGGCACCTGAAAATAGTATAAACACAACAAATGTTTTCCATATGATGTATGCTTTAACGCTTCATGGCTCGTTAGTCCGGCAACATTATATGTAAGCTAAATAAGGCAAGTAATAGCAATGTATCATGCATACATGTATATCTTATGTACGTGTGTATATATATCATGCATTTAAGTCACTTATTTTGAAATCACTCAAACCCCCTTTTCTCTACAATCTCCCCCTTTTGCTGATTTTCAAAATAACTTGTGCACATGATTTAAATGCTATCGCTCCCCCTTCAAATATGCACAAATTTGAAATTTGAATTTCAAATTTCAAATCCGGCTCCCCTTGATTTGTGCATACAGTATAAATTAGTCTCTCTCTCCCCCTTAAATCATGCTTTCTCTCCCTCTTTATTTTAGAAAGTAAATCAAAAGATTCGAGTAAATAAGGAAAGAAAATCACGTCAAATGAAATCATATGAACGGGAATCATACCTAATTTAGAGCGAAGAGATTCATACGTGGCTTGATTTAAGGCTTTCGTAAAGATATCCGCTACTTGTGCTTCTGTGCGTACGTGATCTATGACGATATCACCATTGTTTACGTGATCACGAAGAAAGTGATAGCGTACCTCTATATGCTTCTCTATATGCTTAGCCTTAGAGTGTAGCACGGGGTTCTTAGACAAATTAATGGCATTCATACTATCACAATATATAGGAATTCTATTTACGGTAATTCCAAAGTCCGAGAGTTGTTGGTTTATCCACAACAACTGTGTGCAACAAAGGCTAAGTGCCATGTACTCAGCCTCAGTAGTGGACAAAGCAACGCTTGCTTGCTTTTTGGAAAACCATGAAATGAGTGAGTTTCCTATAAATTGGCAAGTCCCACTCGTGCTTTTTCTATCTATTTTGCAGCCACCATAATCTGCATCAGTATAAGCATGTAAGTCAAATGTGGAATCCTTATCGTACAAAATTCCTAAGGTGGGCGTGTGCTTAATATAACGGAATATTCTTTTACCGTATTATAGTGAGACACCTTAGGTTGACTCTGAAATCGTGCGCACATGCATACACTAAACATGATATCAGGCCTACTAGCAGTTAAATATAACAAAGAACCTATCATAGATCGATACAAGCCATTATCAACGTCTTTACCATGTTCGTCTTTGTCTAATTTAGTAGTGACACTCATAGGGGTGGGGGATGGTTTCAAATTTTCAAAGTTAAACTTTTTAATCATGTCATTGACATATTTTGCTTGACTTATGTGAATCCCTTTACTTGTTTGCTTAATCTGCAAGCCAAGAAAATAATTAAGTTCACCAACTATAGACATTTCAAATTCAGATTTCATGCAATTTTCAAAATCTTCAACAAGTCTATGTGAGGTAGAACCGAAAATAATGTCATCAACGTAGATTTGGATAATAAGTAAATCCGATTTATCTTGTTTCAAAAATAGTGTACTATCTATAGTACCTCATTTAAAACCTTTTTCTAAAAGAAAAGTAGCAAAACGATCATACCATGCTCTCGGTGCTTGCTTTAGGCCGTATAGTGCCTTCTTTAGTTTGTACACGTGATCGGGATGTTTCAAATCTTCAAAACCGGGTGGTTGCTTCACGTATACTTCTTCTTGTATAAATCCATTTAGGAATGCACTTTTTACGTCCATTTGATATAATCTGAAATCTTTCATGCAAGCAATAGCAAGTAATAGTCGTATAACTTCTAAACGTGCTACAGGTGCAAATGTTTCATCGTAGTCAATTCCTTCTTCTTGATTATATCCTTGTGCTACAAGTCTCTCTTTATTTCCAACAACCTTTCCTTCTTCATTCATTTTATTCCTAAACACCCACTTTGTGCCTATTATAGTCTTATCTTGTGGTCGTGGCACTAAATCCCATACATCGTTTCTAACAAATTGATTAAGTTCATCATGCAAGGCATCAATCCAAGAAGAATCACTCAAAGCATCATGCACATTTTTGGGCTCAATTTCAGAAATCATAGCATGAAATTCATTTATTTCGTCCGAAGTAATTCTTCTACGTGGTCGCACACCGTGAGTGAGGTCGCCTATGATGAGATCATGTGGGTGATCTCTATGCCATCTTGGTTGATTATTTTCTATGTTATCATGCATTTCTATGTGATCATGCATTTCTAGTGTGTCATTCATATCATGCATATCAAAGGAACCATTATCTTCATTCAATACGGGTTTCAATTCAAAGTCATCGTCATATTCCTTGTCTTTATCAATCTCACCAAATTCATTGAATTTCACATGAATAGATTCCATGATTTGTCTAGTGAGAGGATCATAACATCTATATGCCTTTGAATTTATAGAATATCCAACAAAAATGCACTGAATTCATTTGGATTCAAATTTGTCTAAATTATCTTTTGTATTTAAAACAAAACATTTGCATCCAAACACACGAAAATAGTCAATCTTAGGCATGCGATCATTCAAAATCTCATAAGGCGTCTTGTTTATTTTCTTTCTTATAGATAGGCGATTTACAATATAGCATGCACAATTTACGGCTTCCGCCCACAGAAATCTAGGCAATTTATTTTCGCATAGCATAGTCCTAGCGATTTCTTGTAGTGTACGATTCTTTCTTTCTACTACTCCATTTAATTGTGGAGTTCTAGGTGGCGAAAACTCATGCTTAATTCCCTTTTGTTCGCAAAACGAAATCATCTCTTTGTTTTTAAAGTCACCGCCTCTATCGCTCCTTATCTTTTTCACATTTACACCGTATTGATTTTCAAGTTGTTTAATTAATTTTGCAATCTCAATGGCGCTATCATCCTTATGTGCAAGAAATAAAGTCCAAGTATAACGAGAAAAATCATCAACAATCACGCATGCATAGTGGCGCCCACCTAGGCTTGTAGTGCGACTAGGACCAAACAAATCAATATGCAATAGTTCTAAGATTCTAGTCGTGCTTATTTTATTTTTAGGCTTAAGTGACTCACGTGTTTGTTTGCCTTTTATGCAAGATTCACACAACTGAAAGTTGTCTAAATCAAGCGTAGGCAATCCTCGTACTAGGTTCTTTCGTTGAAGTTTTTCTAGTGTGGAGATACCAATATGTCCTAAACGTCTATGCCACAAATTCACATTGGGTTCATTTGACAAAAAGCACTTAACTCTAGCGTCTACCACATCATCCATAGAAAGCGTAAAAATATTACCTTCTCGTTTTCCTTTTAAAACGGTTTCTCTATTTTTATTTATTATATTGCAATAAGGGTGGGTGAAACACACATTAAAACCATTGTCAACAATATGAGAAATGCTAAGAAGATTGTAAGATAAGTTGCTTACCAAAAAGACGTTGGAGATTTGGAGAGTGCTTGGATCTCCAATCGTACCTTTTCCGATGATATTGCCTTCGTTGTTGTCTCCAAAGGTCACGGATCCGCCTTTTGTGACCTTCTTTAATTTGGTGAATAAGCTCGGGTCACCCGTCATGTGCCTCGAGCATCCACTGTCAAGGAACCACTTAATAGTTGTATCTTTCGATGTGTGGGCTCCCTGCAATGTGCAAAGATGATTTAGGTACCCTTTTAACTTTGGGTCCTTTCGAGTTGGTTAATCACCTCTTGGTAAAAGTACCTTTCGGTACCCATACTTGGGTGATCCTTCTCGGTCTATCAAATGGCAAGAATGTAGATGAAGGCGCGATATAGTAGACATGTGGTGCATGCACTTTGGGCCTTTGCCCAAGGACTCCTTTATACTCTTTGAATGAAGGACGTTTTTGATATGTCCTTGTGTGTGTATGCGTAGTGCGTGGATGATATGAATTTCGTGTATGCATTATTCTTTTCTTTTCATATCTATATGGTACAAATTTATATTTCACATGATATGAAGAATAAGTGGGGCGTGATGAGGAAAGGGACGGCTTTTGCGTCATCTTAGACGCCACTTGAGGCTTAGGGGTGTCTACTTTCTTAGACACCACAAACTTAGTTGGTTTGGTTGATACTTCATTTGTATCAACGTATCCCAAACCCGTTTTGTCACTGTCATGCTTTTGTGATAATATAATGCGATGCAGCATGTTGGACCCCGTATCAAACTGTTTCATCATTTTCTCTAAATCGGTATTCCTTGATTTCAAACTTGAAATCTCGGATTTCATTTCATTATTTTGAGTGGTCAACGATGAAATCTCTGTTTTTAATGCAGTAATGACACATGATGACTCTTTCTTTGAATCGCTTAATTGAGCGACAAGATTCTCGTTAGAAGATTCTAACAGTTTCTTGTCTTCAATTAATCGCTTCTTTTCCTTAGCGAGAGTCTTAGTGAATTTATGCAATTCTAAATACTGACTAAAAAGATCATCATAAGAAGTTTCAGAGTCAGAGTCAGAATCAGATGATACCTCATTAGATGCTTTGTATGCAAAGCATACTTGTGCAGTCTCCTCTTCGGTCTCAGTTTCAGAATCCGATGTATCACTCCAGGTGGAGGCCTTTAGAGCACGTTTCCTTTGTTTGGGTTCTGAGACGAGTCTATTTTTGTTCCGCTCCTTGTCACGGTATTTATTTGTTTGCTTTTCTTTATTGGGGCAGTCATATGATAAGTGTCCGAGTTTGCCACATTCATAACATTTAACGTCTTTATCATTTAACTTGTTTTTATTTCTCTTGGTTGTAGTACCCTTATTTTTGTTTCTAAATGACCTTCTCATAAATTTTCTTAAGCCTTTAGCTAATAGAATTAGGTCATCGTTATCTGTTTCAGAATCACTATCATCTACGTGATCGGAGGGAGGGGAGACGTATTCATTTGATTTAAAAGCAATAGCTTTACCTTGTTTAGATGACTCCGATTTCCGTATGGTGAGTTTATTCTCATAAACTTTAAGTGATCCGATTAATTCTTCCATCTTTATTGACTTAGTTTCCTTGCTTTCTTCTATAGCGGTCACTTTAGGATCCCATTCGGATGGCAGGCTTCGTAGGACTTTCTGTACCTTTTCCTGCATGGTAAAAGCTTTACAAGAGACTCAAGAGAGCTGTAAATGTTAGTCAAACGAAGATCCATATCAACAATAGACTCATTAGGCAATAATTTAAACGACTCAAGTGTGGACATAAGCATGTTTATTTTTGACTCTTTTACTTGACTCGTGCCTTCGTGTTTCGTTTATAGTATCCTCCACATTTCTTGTGCACTCGAACAGTTTGACACATAACTAGACTCACTTTTACTTAATCCATTTAGAAGCAATTGAATAGCCCTAGCATTCATACTAAGTTTCTTTTTATCATCACTCGTATATTCTTGTCTAGTTTTAACAACTTCTAATGTGACTCCGTCTTCGGTGGATACCTTAGATGGGACATAAGGACCATCTTCAATGATTGACCAAAGATCTATATCTATAGCCATAAGAAAAAGCTTCATTCTAAGTTTCCACTGAATAAACGACTCACCGTCAAAAAGTGGAGGCCTTTGGCTCGACATACCTTCTTGCTCAGTTTTGAGATTTGTGGTTGCCATCTCACTGAATTGTTGGATTCCTTGAAGTGAGTGTTCCTGCTCTCTGATACCACTTGTAGGATCTGCAAGGCACCACTAGAAGGGAGGGTTGAATAGGTGGTGCGGAAAGTGTGGTTTTTAAAATTTGTTTAAAACTAAACAACTCAGCTTCTGAAAACAGATTCTGTTTCAAGGACCAGTTTTAAAACATTTTTAAAACCAGGTTATAGGTCTCCAAAAATTCTGAAATTTTTAGAGAGCTTAGCCTCAGATGCTATAAGGGTCCCCTAAAAATTTCAAATTAAAATTCAACCTTTAACCCCTTCAAAAACCGTTGGTGATCAGATTGCGCGAATCTGCCAGAAACGGTAGACGGTTTTGAAAACTTTATTCCTATTTGTGTGTAAGTTCAAATGCTCTGAAACTTTAACCACTAACTCCTTATATACTATATTTAAGTGGGTTGAAACAGTTTTGCAAAATTCTTTTGGAAAGTATGTCAATTATAATCAAAGTCTCAACCTTTGCAAGTCTGAAAATCAGACTGCACTAGTCTCAGAACTTTTGATGTTTGATCGACTTATACTTATCTAAAAGGATTGAAACTTGTGCCAACTTAACCCTAGAACGTGTGAGTATATTCCTGGAAATTTTCGTGATTTTTGAAATTCATTAACTATTTTTACGAATGCGAACAAGAAAAGTAAACTGTATAGTAACTGAAAGTAAATGCTGAAAGTAAATGGCACCAAGATTTTTATACTGTTTCGGTTATAAACAACCTACTCCAGTCTTCAAGGAACACCTTCCTTGGTTCACACTAATCACACACACACAACACACCTTACCACAGGGTTGATAGAGTTACACCTAACTCCAACCCTTTACAAACCTTGTACGGTGAATACAATTTGCACGAACACCACCACCTCACAAGAATGAAGATTGATCACACCTTGATCAATCTTTTACAAAGATATAGAATATGTGGTGGTCTATATTAAGCATATTCAAGATTGAAAGATATGAATACAATAGGCTTACAAGAAGAAAGAAAGAAGGAGAATGTAGAACAAGAAGAGGCTAGGCGTTTTTCACTTTTGATTTTGCAATGCTTGTACTTGTCATGTTTTTGCTCAACTTCTTTCCTTTTAACTTGGTGCAGCCGTCCCCCCTAGGTGTAGTCTACCTCTTGAAAATTATCTTCTAAGTCCTTGGGAGGATGTAAGACATCATTATGACATGGTCTTGCTTACTTGGCATCTTCTTATTGGATGATCATTTAAGCTTTGCTTACTTGGCACTTCATGATTGGTTGAATGTTGTCATCATTGATGACTTGGAAAAATCTGAGAATAACACTTAAAACATGTGCCAAAATCATCATAAAATAATTTCCATAAAGCATAAGATTATCACATAAATTGCAAGACAAAATTTCTTCCTTCCTTAAGCATAAAATCGGCCATAAAGTGTACATACCATGCTGAATTTTCAGCATGTGACACATGGAGATAAAGTTCAAAATGTTACCATTTTTCTTTGATTTTTCTTTTTTAAAATGAATCACCAATTGATGGTAAATATTCTTATCACATGAGAAATGAACTTGGACACAATTATGCTCCAAAATTCGCCTACACAAGTCACACACATGCTGAAAAATTTCAGCATGTGTGATATGTAGAATATCACACTTTATTTAATTTAAATAATATTCAAATTATTTCCATTTCTTCTTCCAATCAATCACACAATAAAAGATGATAAAATATATCATATTAATGTGTAAAAATCGGCCACCCATGCTCACACATGCTGAAATTTTCAGCATGTGTTATAAGTGAGATAAATTTTGAATTCTTACCATATGTAGCTTATCTCTTTAATTCACCAACATTGTATGATTGATCCTTGACCAATCAATATGCCAACAAGGCTCCAAATAAGCTCCATCTTGGCTGTAGGGACGTTAGGCAATCCATATACATGTGCTGAAATTTATTTTTGCTAACTTTGTAAAATAGTACACATTTAATAATACACACATGTTATATTCCAATCAGCCCTTAATTTAATTTTCTAGAACACTTTAATATGTATATCATATGTAAAAAGTGTCTAGATACATGTCACATGATGTGCCAAAAACGTTCCATGTGTTGTGTGCGTAGAAAACCGAATTTTCGATATTTATCGATTACCCGATTTTTCTCTAATTTAAATTCCAAAATTTGCACATGTTATATATATTATGTTACACATAATATATATAATATATACTTTAAATCTCAGCACTTGGCTGGTCTAAAGTGGTACCATTAACATGTGACAAAATTAAACTTGGAATCTTCACATTTTGGCCTTAATGTGGGGTGATTTGTGTGTGCCAACATGGAAAGTATTTTTGGCTGAATATACAGTCATGTGTACGAAATTTTTATGGAATTTTGAAGTATAGGGGCTGGCCATCTATTTATGGCAAGTACGTGACACGTTGGCGAAGTTTCGGTATTGGCCCGATACGACAATTTTCAGTTTAGAACCTTTTATCGTGTCGTATTTAATTTGTCATCACCATGACTTATATCATATGATATAAGACCTGAATATACTCATAAATATGAGTTAGGTATAGTGGTGTGACGTTAACGTACGTACGTAAAATATGTAACGTGTTAGTAGTACGTTGGAATACATGTGTATGTGCCTTTTTAAAAAAATCTGAAAATATATGTAATTTATATATATGTGGCATGTATATATTTAAGAGGGGAGGAGGAGAAAACTTTCCTTCCTTAGCCTTGTTGCCTTTGTGCCTTTTCCAAATGTGGCTTCCTTTGATGAACTACTTAGTTTAATAAACTAAGTACTTCACTTAATGAACTAGTTTAGTTCATTAATGGTGGCACCTGAAAATAGTATAAACACAACAAATGTTTGCCATATGATGTAAGCTTTAACACTTCATGGCTCGTTAGTCCGGCAACATTATATGTAAGCTAAATAAGGCAAGTAATAGCAATGTATCATGCATACATGTATATCTTATGCACGTGTGTATATATATCATGCATTTAAGTCACTTATTTTGAAATCACTCAAACCCCCTTTTCTCTACAATCTAGCTTCTGAACTTCTTTCATTCTTGGAATGGATGAGTGCCCAAGCCTGTAATGCCAAAGAAGAGAAGTGTCTTAGAAAGGTCAACAAGGTTGGATACAGAAAATGAAACAGAATGTGTATCATGCATGACACTTCCTTGCAAATAGTAAAGTCCATCTTTCTTTTAGTTGAACCAATCATCCTCTGGGATAACTGATCCTGAATCAAACAACCAGAAAAGTTTATAGACAGAGATGGATCAAGCGTCAGTTTGTTGAGATAACAATTTGAAAGTGAAATCAGGAACATACAGTACATTATGTACAGTTAAGAGAGTATTGATCATAACAGTGCCAATGTGTGTAGCAATGACAGAAGAGCTGTTAGGTAGGTTAACTAAGACATTATCAATAGCTTTGCAGGAATTGAATAAATCAAAGCAATATGTAACATGATGCGTAGATCCTGAATCAAAAATCCGTAGGTTATTATTATCTGTGCAACTTTTACCTTTCACATTAGCAACCTGTGCTGACATGACAGCTCACTGAACTCCAGCGCTAGGCACTGTTGGCTGTTGGTTATCATCAATTCTATTCAACCAACTAAGAAGCTTCTGAGTCTGTTCATGAGTCAACAAAGGTGCCTGATACGCTTTGTTATTGTGTTCCTAATGCTGGTGCTCCATATCTATGTCAACCACTTCCATCATATTTGTTTGATTTCTAAACTTGAAACCATGAGGAAAACCGTGCTTCTTATAGCACCTTCCATTGTATGCCCTACCATTCCACAATTGGTACATTGTGGCTTTCTGGTTCCTTCTGGGAAGAATCTCCCACTTCCTCTTCTGTAACTGCCTCCCTGTCCTATATACACCATTGCATTGGCCATCACACTCTCATTATCATTTCCTTCCATCATCATAGCTGTGGGATTGTTAACAAAGGATCCTTGTCCATTCATATTAGTGACTTTCCTCTCATACTTAATAGCCATAGAGAATGCAGTGTTAATGTCAGGCAGTGGTGTCATAACAAAAACTTAGTACTTCACTGGTTTGTACTCGTCATTCAAACCTTTCACAAATTTTGTCACATAATCACTCTGAACAAATGCAGCATTTTTGTGGCTACATCGCATGTACATCCCATACAAACACACTTAGATACTGGCCTAAGTGTCATCATCTCCTCCCAAACAACTTTAAGACTAGTGAAATAGTCATTGATTGAAGATGTTTCTTGCTTAATGGCATAAAATTTTATAACAAATCACATAACCTAAAGGGATCTCCATTGCCATACCTGAGTTTAAGATCAGACCACACTTCATATGTTGAATCGTACCACATAACACTCTGTGCAATCAAGGGAGACACACAGTTCATAATCCAGGAATGAACCATGGAAATAACTTGTCTCCAAGTTTGATACTCAGGATCATTGGGCCGTGGTACAGGAATAGAACTATCTATAAACCCAACCTTGTTCTTGATGAGCAATGCCATCTCGAAAATTCTACTCCATGAATGGTAAATATGTGGATTTAATGGAGGTTGAGCAAAAATGATAGCGGAACTATCATTTGGATGTAGATAAAACGGACTCGACATAGGATTCTCCGGACCTTGATGGTGATTAGGTCTCTGATTACTCGAAGTAGACGTCATAACAATGTTAAATTTGAAACTACGTTATTAAGAAATCGTAACTTTGAAATACAACGATCAACAGATCAGGCAACCAAGAACAAACACAGAATCATCAAGCATCGCTCTAATACCATGATAAAAGCTCAATTCATATCAATGAATCCGATTAAAATTGATCAAACAACGTAAGAACAACATATACAATGAATTACAAGAATGTAATGGAGTAAACCTTATGGAAATGAAACCAAAATTTAAACCTGCACAGTTGGCGCCAAAAGATACCGGCAAGAACAAGAAGATGAGCAAGAAAGAAAAACTGGAATTTTATTGATGAAATCGTACAACTGAAAAAATTGATTACTGCTATCTACAAGCCTTCATGTATTTATACTACAGCTATGGAATATCCTAGAAAAAGAATTACACACGTGCTCTTAGTAACAACCCAAGCTACTCTACTAGCTAGCCATCTAACTAAGTAACCGTTATTTATCCGACGTGGCAGCGTGCCAACACGGCTAAGAACGAACTCCTGCCGTCTTAATTGCGTGTACAGAGTGTTACAGCTGAGCTACACTTCTTGCGCTTGACTGATCCCTTATGCATTTCATACCAGACGTCTTTGATGCTTGGCTTGCCGCTGCAGGCATTACTGCTCTTGCATCAGCAGTTGCACCTTCCTTCCTGTTTTCTGTTAGAACTTCAAACAAGCTGGGGAGGGAAAAAAAATCACAGTTTCCTCCTAAAGGGCTTACCGAAATTTCTCTCCAGGATATCGATCTTCTTTTCCCTTTTGGTAAGTTACATATTATTGATTTAGGGAGTACTGAATCAACAAACATGGGTGGAAAAAAAAAAAGACAAAACATGACTAGCTGGTCCAACTTTAAGCAGACCTCAAATAATTTCGGTTACATATGATAATGGTGGTTGGAAGGTTGAAAAACCTCTTCCCTTTCTCTATGAAATTCCTGTACAAATAGAGACACGGTTCATTTATAATTGGGAAACAAAAAAAGATTGACACTCAATTTTCTAAAGCTTCAAATTGAGATCAGGGATCGATGAATCTGTCCTATAAGGTGGTGCCATAGTGGCGCAATTTAGGTTAGAAATCTGCCCTGAACTTAATCCTCGACTAGGTGCGATGCCATCAACTTGCCTAAAGCTGCCAGGCCAATATAGTTCAACTTCATCGTCTTCCATATATATTGGCACCCCAAAGTATCCTTGTCCAAACCTTGCTCCACCTCTTGCCACCTGTACCGTCCTATCTAGTGGAATCATTTGTTGATGCAGTGAAGAGTGTGCTTCAATGCCTAGAGAACGATAGGCAGAACCATGAAGCGGAAGTGCAGCCAAGCTAGAATACCCATCAGAAAGCATGTTCATTCGCATTGCCCTTTTTGCAAGTGTTCTCTCTCGTTTATGCGCATTTTGATGGCCCCCTAGAGCTTGTGAGCTGTAGAATTTTCGACGACAATAGTTGCAGGAGAACACTCTGGATGTAGCAGGGTTCGGAGGTTGTGGCAAGGGTTCAGCAACAGGTTCGCCTGGGCTCCTCCATTGTGCTTCCGAGATATCAAAGCCAATGGTCAAATCAAGAGTAACCGGCCTCGAATTCTTTTGAAGGTCATTGGATTTTATGGAACAAGTTGAAGAAGTGTTGCTCTCCCTGGAACAACTAGGGGACATTTCTTGAGTGGATACATTGGAAGCCATTTATCTCCACACCTCTGAATCTTCTTCAGATTCAGAGGTTCATATTTGAGTGCTTCACGCTAAGGTGGAGAAGGCCGTACTTTTCCGCTGTAAATTAAATTTCTGAAAATGGATAACACCTACAAGCATGAAAACCATTTGGTTAACTGCCTATGCACTGAAGGAATGCAAAAAGAGCAGGAAAAACCACAGGCAACTCAAATGTTCTATTCAACAAATTAAAGCATCAAATCATGCAACAGCATGTCTAGAAGACATGACTTCGGTTTACAGCAAACAGATAAACCATTCATATTTCAGATCTTTGTTGACCGCTTATTTTCTCGCCAGGAAAGTAACCAAGTTGAATCTTAAGGTCATTATAACGTATCTCCTCTCAGAAGGATATTCAAACTTATCTAACAGTAATCACCATTTGAAAAGACAGCAAATTACATAAGAATACCACTTAACTACCTTGATAATGAGCAGGAAACATGGATCAAAGGGACTTGTTTTTGTGATAGTGAAAGTTGACGATCTTGCTGAAACTTGAGGAATATGATCGAGATTTCTCTATGCAGACATCTAAACTACAGAAACTGATTCTGACGGTAGAAAAACATCTCTAAAACCTTATGGGTAATCGAGAAAGATCAGTTGAACATCATTGTCGGAACCTGGAAGTATTTCTACAACACCACCACCCACGCCTTTTTCATTGTGGGTCGACTATTTGGATCAATCATTTTTTTTTATGTTTTATTTATTTATTTGTTTGCTTTGTCTTGTTTTCTTTTTGAGTAGTAGCTCAAATCATACCCTTTTTTTTGTCTTCTAATGCCTAATGTATAATCTGTGTTTTTAGAAATATATCTTAAAAAACTATCATATCATCTCAACCGTGATTTAGGCCTAAGTATCTAAAATTCCCACTTAAATCCTTATCATCTACATGACATCGGCGACATGAATCAACTGTCTACATTGTGTTCTATCGCTGACTATATGCGCCATAATTGTCATATTATTCATATGCTTCCTTATTGAAACAAATTGTATCCCCTTTCTCTGGGCTAATACAGGGCCGTGCTCTGAACTAATATAGGGCTGTATTATTTAAAAATACTTTCAGAAATAGTTCTAGTATTTCTAAATGAAACAAATTGTATCCCTTTGCTATGAACTAATACAGGGCTGTATGCTTGCTTATTTGACCACAAGGACCAATTGACGTTCGAAAACAATTAAGTACATGACTAAATGTCCAAAATATCAAGCAATTGAATAGGCCACTTATTGTTGGAGTAGACAATTTCTTCTCATGATATGAAGTGTGAGGACTGCAGCACATATGCATTGATTTATGGCAGGACTGACAACAGCAGTTATGCCACCCTACATGCTTCTGTTTCTTTCAACGGTAAAATTTTTAAATTATGCTAGGACTTCCTAAAGCCAGTATGGTACATAAGACAGAGAAAAGCAGCATACACTTTCGCATCTCCTCACCAGATTCAACACCTGAAGTTTCTTAGAATTGCTTCATTTTGTGTAACAAATATGTCATGCCGATTTGCCGCTGCACTAAATTTTCACTTGCAATCCAAAGCTGTTTGCATGTTCACCAGAGATATCGACAGTAGCAGAATAATTTTCATTGAAGAAAACCATGCATTTATTTCATTCAGTTATCCTACATAGTAAGAATGCTTTTGGACTTGGGGGGACAGAATGAATCAACTTATGCCTTGTCTTATCTATAATATCATAAATCGAGTATTAAAGTTTCTTCAAAATAATATATGCTTCCCAGTAACATTTGCAGATCTTTTTAACAGAGTAAACACTACATAACTGCAGATAACTTCTATGAAAAGATCTAATTGGAGAACCCTTGTAAATTCCTATGCATGTTTTACTCTTACACCACTTACCCTGTAACCTGTCATCTTATAAGCAAAACAAGAAAAGCATGAAGCAATTTCAAATAGTGATAAACTAAAACAACAAAATTCATAGCTCAATCTGTTCATAAGTAGAGTTTTAAAACTCCAACAAGCCAAAGTCGCAGATTTCGTAAAGAATTCATGTCTAGCCTGTGAGTAATAGGTTTGGAGTTTGATGTCTCGCAATTTTCTCCCAATAATACTCTCTTCTACTTCAACTAAGTGAAGAGGACACGCTGAAAAGAGACTAGCTTAACAGACAACTCGTGAAAGGAAATTAGCAAAGGAACTTTCTTACTCAAATTTCAGCAGCTGCAGACACTAGCTTGGTAGGCCAGAATCTTGAGTATGACTAAGCACCTAGTTGTTACCAAAAATGGTGAAGAATACACAAGATAGATGTGATAAGAGATGAAGATAAGATCGTGAAATAGAAAGGAGAGAGAGAGAGAGAGAGAATGGAGATGTCTCAGAAAAAAAAAAATGGGGATGGGGATGTCTGGTAAGTCAGTACCCATAAAGCCTAACAGACTTGGACAACAATGTTTTGTTTTGCTACTTTTAAAAGATTTGGTATAAAGTACAATATTGAGCTAGTAAAATTTGTACAATCTATAAACACGTATTCGATGAAGTTGGTGGTATCTCATAGCTCGAAATAAGAAATCTTGTCTCACCTAAACTTTTGGTAAACAGAAATGGCACAATTACAAACTGGATGACAAATAAAGAAAGTCAGAGAAAAGTCACAAACAAACAGTTGCCAAGTCCCATGTTAATGGTCGTTGTGACTTCTTTTAGTGTTTCTGCTTTTGCTTTCGTTCACCCAGATCCTTCAGTCCCCTACTACTACTATTATTGCCAATGTGTTCAAGATTCTGTTCAGCTTTTGGGTAGTAGCATTTTTTTACTGATTGGAGAACTTCTTTGATGAGATATGATACGATTCCTTAGAGCAACTAGTAAGATGGTTGTTTTGTCACTTTGGGGTCACGGATTCGAGTGGCAGAAACAGTCTCTTGCATAAAGTGTAAGGTAAGACTACGTACATCAGATCGCGAAGCGATCCCACCCCTCTCTGAACCCTGCACAAACGCAGGAGCCTACTACACCAGAAATGTCTTACCGCCTCTTAAGTTCCATCGTTTGAGTGACAAGATTCATATGCATGACTGGGGTTGGCTGATGGTTCTTTAAAATATGAGGAATTTAGCAATGAAGTCATAAAGTAAAAGATGAATTATAAATATAAATGTAACACCTATATAGAAGAATTATCTACCTCAGTTGCATACCGTGGCCCTTGGAATATTTGGCAAAGACACCCTTACATAGCAAAGAAAAGGTGACACTGAAAAAAGGAAGTTGCCCATTAGTTTCTGGACACATTTTATAGTAATGAATGAATAAGTACTAAACATTTCGTTAATTACTCAGCAAGCAGTATAATATATACAAATATGGATAGTCACGTGTTGGCACTAATGATGAGTGTAGCAGAAAACGAGTCATGTTCTCTTATTCTATGTATTATTGGCTAAAAAATAATTAGTATGATGTCTATAAGTTACTCATCCACGATATTAAAAGTTATCGAAAAACTAAGTATATTTTTATGTTTATTTGCATTCGAAAATGAAATCTCAATGGTTACATCATAAGATATGTTTATTAAATATAATGCAGAATGCATGTCATTGATATCATAAATTTTGCTTATACTTTCTTGAGGTGGAATTTTATGTTGCATTTGGCATAAGAAATTCCCGAGCTAAATATGGATAATTCATAGGAAAAATCAACTATTTGCATTTTCTAAGAGACGGTTGTTGGTTGTTGGAAGAGCTAACTAAACCACCTTTTTTTAACATTGGCAGTCGATAGGTGTGAAACCTCGTGAATCAACAACAACATTCCATTATTGTTTTAGACGTTTTTGTCTATGACAAAGTATGAGAAGATCGGATATACACAACTATACATATGTTTTAGAAACACAGTTGTTTCCCGATGACCTATAAAGAAAATTGCGTCAAACTGTGTCGATCAATTGCTACTTCACAATATAAGAAACGCAGCCAATTTAGTGAATCATATTGATTTATAAGTACATGTCAAAGTGGTACAATGTTTTAACAAACTTGGTCAACCAAAGACACATCATCAGAAAATACTTTTATTTTGGGTCTATATCCTTTATCCATGATATTGAATTAGTCTTTAGTTTTTCTGTTAGTTTTATTGTCGAAAGGAGGGAAGTTTGTTAAATTAGGGATTTGTTCCTGTGTAGACTTCATGGTGATGAAACTCTATTTTTTTATTGGTGAATC
>AP025067.1:5993770-6059267 GCA_036186865.1 Eustoma russellianum | reverse complement strand
TGGTATATCTATACAATTTGTTGAGTTATATTGTTGTATATTCATAGTTCATTTTGTTAAGGTGATATTTTTTTTTTGGGCTCAGCGAAGCTTTGTTGATATCTGTGTTGGTATCAACTGTCCACTCGAACTTCGCCTTCTTATGCTTCCATCTGCTCAGGGGCACCAGTATCGACGAAAATCCTTGAACGAATTCCATGTAACAGCAGGCCACCCAAGCAAACTCCTTACTTCAGTAACCTTGGTCGGTCAGGGCTACTCATCGATATCCTTCCTCCTCTTCGGGTCCATGGAGGTCCACTCTTTCGAACTTACATGACTTAAGGAAGCCACGCCTCCGCTGCGCAACTCTGATCATTCATCTCTGACTCACGTCCTCTGTACTGATGATGAGTCAGTGATACTGATGATTGACTCCGTTATGACGTCGCTAGCCTTTTCGATATCCGCATCAGTCATCACGTGGATATGAGCACTGATCCTTGCTTCCCTTCTATATTGTTCTTGATTTTGCTGCGATGGTGACGCCGGCCACTGCTCAGTGCCCTTACTCGTAAAACGTCCTTTCTGATTGCACACATGATTGCATAATCCTCTCACACTGACCCAAACGTGGCATCAACAATGAGCACATGGTGGCCGCGGTGGCCATGCACTCCTCTACGGCTGTACTTCCACCGCGAGCAGTTTTGTGATTATTAGCGGCCATGTCGCATATTTATGCCTCTCAGGTGAAGGGTCCTTCTAAACATTGGATTTCGGATATCCTGTGTGTCCATGTTGTAGAACCTCATATCCAGTGGTGCCAGTGGCGGAAGACGCTAGTTCAACTGCTACTAGCATTGCGCAGTCGACAGTTGCTGTTACGTCAAAGTGGTGGCAATGGTGTCGGCCAATGCTTGGAGGATGACTCACTGATCCTGGTGGTTGTTACCATGCGGTTGTAATCATACCCTCTGTTGCCTTCTTTACCCGATTTTGCACGACGCGATGGTGTTTTCTTGGATTTCGCACGAACCTTGACGAAAATTTGGTTTGACGGTAGTAATAGAGGGATTTGAGCATTTAGGGAGCTCACGCGAAGGTTCAGGGGTACAACGGTAATTAAATAGAGAAAGCTCACCGACGGCACACACCTCCCTTAACCCGATCATAACTTAGGTCTACTTCATTTATTAGGGGTATAATTGTTATTCCTAGGTAAAGATCACAGCTTATGTCTAAGTGGCCTAGTTAATCCTGCGTTCCCGAGGCGGATCTGAAGCCTCGGCTCTGATACCACCTGTAGCGCACCTCTCCCGAACCCTATCATCGGGAACAGTGCACCCGCCGTATCTCACTGAGAAGAATACAAGGAGTCGAAACAATTTCCGACATGTCCGAAAAGACGTAGAATTTTTTTTTGCGGAAACGAATTACCATAACATCAAATTACATGAACAAGGAAATCCCCAATAAAATACTACATCAGTGATGGTAATAAAGTCACCGTGCCAACCTCTAAATGCTATCAGTCTAAACAGGATAGTGTCTGATGAAACCCCAATAAAATAACGATAAACAGCCGCATGGTCTCTTCATATCCTAGGTGCGACCATCAGTCTGCCCATACTAATGTGTCAGCCCCGTCCTCAGTAAAGATATAGTCGTACGCTTCTTCGTTCTCACCTGGTGGGGGGGGAGAAGTAGGGGTGAGTGACGGAAAATCACCCAGTAGGCACCTGCCTCCAACTCGTGCAAGACTAGCATACTAAAATGATATAACACATAACACATAAAACATGGTATCACATAAGCATATGAAAGACTGCGGAAAGTAATTCACTCCAGATAAAGAATGCACAACATCGTGATGCATGTCCTACTATGCATGTCACACGCAACAAAGTCATGTCACACAGAATGCCGATATCTCCATCGTGCAATGCATGAACCCGGGTCCTACTGAGTGGCTGCAGGTCGTACACCCCATAGTCACCATACTGAGTGTGCGTGGCCGCGCCACTGCACACCATCCTGAGTGTCGTGGCCCCGCCACCGTACACCATCCTGAGCGCCCGTGACCCGTACGTCACGACCCGCCATCAATGTAATGCGCGTGCCATGAATGCAAAAAACACAATCGCCTGAGGCCCCTGGCCCATCCTCACCATCCTCCGGCACTCAAATCTAGGTTCATTTAAAGATCGTCTGAGGCCCCCTGACCCATCCTCACCATTCCTCCGGCACTCAAATCTAGGTTCATTTATTATCCGAGTAATGATTTAATGTTGTTTGACGTTAAACCTATTTTTTCATGGCTTGTATATATTTGTTGTGCATTTTCTACATTTTTTTCTCATTTTTTCATAATTTATTTCTATTTATTACCCAATTATCCAATTTAAATGAATTATCACAATTAATGATCTTTAGTAAAAATAATTTAATCTCATCATTTTACAATTTCTGGAATTTATATATAATTTTCTGATTTTATTTATATTTTCCCTATAATTATTACTATTTAAAATTAATTCAATAACATTTATAGAATTTATAGAAATTCAAAATTATATTATTTTTATTCTTTTTTCGTTTAATTAGGCCAACCAACTGGGGCCTGGTCCGGTAGCCATTCGGCCTGGCCCGCGGTCGGCTCAGTAGATTATTTTATTTTATTTTATTTTATATATATTAAGTAAATGAGTCAGACCTGCGCACAATCGGCCCGCTACACAGAAATTTAATGAAAATCATTTAATTTCAGTATTATATAATTTCTGGAATTTATTTATGATTTTCTAATATTTGCTTATATTTTTTCTATATTTAGTACTATTTTTAATCAATTAAATATAATTAATAAAATAAATCCTAGAAATTCTTTTGATATCAAATTTATCCCTAACATCAAATTATAGACGCAGAGCACGCGACTTCTGCTCATCATTCCACAGCATTCGTCACGCATGCGCCAAGTTGCAGTTTTAATATTTTTATCATCAAATTTTTCCCTAAAATCAAAACCAAAGCAGTTTTACTATTTTGATTATCAAATTTTTCCCTAAAATCAAAACCAAAGCAGTTTTACTATTTTGATTATCAAATTTTTCCCTAAAATCAAATCCAGTCCACGCAAAATATATACGCATTCTAGAGTCATCAAACGCAGCATTCCACAGTAATCAAACACAGCAATCAAACGCAGTAATCAAAGGCATTCCACGGTAATCAAAACTCATACTTTCACAAATCAAGCAACATATTATAGATTTCAACAATTAAAACAATAAACACATAATATATCACCAAAGCATGCTGGAATTTGTACCAATTGGAGGGGGAAAAGAGAACCTACCTGATGCAACCAATCACACGATTTAACAAACACTGCGAATGAGTCGGGAATCGTTTTGCGCGCTTCTCCTTCTTTATTCTTCTTTCTTCTTCTCTCTTCTCTTCTCTCTTCTCTCTTTCTCCTTCCATCCCCTCTTCATTGCGGCTGCCTCTCCTGTCTCGGCCTTTGCTCTCTCTCTTCTATTCTTTTACTCCTTTTTTTTTCTTTTCAGTTACCCGCTTATCTCTTACTATTTACCCTCAGTTGTGTGAAAATTAGTAGGGCAGTTGTCCCCATAATTGTGGCCCTCACCTTTTTTTAAATATATTAAATATTCCCATTATCCCTCCTTTCGGTTACTGTTTATTTTATTTATTATTTTTTTTGTTTTTTTGTTTAGCTAACCCACGGCACCCATTTTTTTATTATATATTTTATGCTTTGTTCTTTATATTTTGTTTTCTTGTTACTTAACCTTCATTTATAACAAATATATCCACTAACAAGTTACGAACTGCTCGCCCATAAATCGTACACTTTTATTAATTAAATTCCAAGGGTCATTTCACCCACGGTTACGTCAATTTTAATTTAACGAATAAAGGCTATTTCAAAAATTTCAGGATATAACATCCTCCCCTCCTTACAAGAAGTTTCGTCCTCGAAAACTTGCCGTACCTTAATCAAAAGGTTTGGGATAGCATTCGCACATCTGATCCTTCAGTTCCCAAATCGTTTTGTTCTTCATGTGATTGCTGTATTGCACCTTGACATACGAAGTGATCCTCCTCCCCAGTTCTTGTTCCTTACGGTCTATAATCCGGACAGGAGGTTCTTCATATGACACATCCGGTCTGATTCTCAACGTTGTGCGTCCAGTACATGGCTCGAATTAGAAACGCACCTTCTCAGCTGAGAAACATAGAATACGTTGTGCACTTGGGCCAATACCCAAGGTAACGTCAAACGGGAAGCTAATGAACCAGTCCCTTCAAGCACCCCGTAGGGGCTAATGTAACGAGGCCCTAGCTTACCCTTTAGACCAAATCGTGCAACTCCCTTTGTAGGCGATACCTTCACGTAACCCTCCTCTCTGACAGTAAAAACCCAGGGAATACCCCTTCGAATCCGCCCAACTCTTGCTTCTGTCTTGAGCAACATTGAGACTATCACAGATCAAATTCACTTCCTCTTTGATCTGTTTAGTCAACCTCGGTCCGGTAATAGCATGCTCACCTGCTTCATCCCAATAGACAGGGGACCTACACTCGCACCCATAGAGTGCCTCAAATGGTATCATGCCGATAGCGTTATAATAGATGTTTGTCGTAGGCAGACTTGATCAACTTGATCATATCATCCCAGTTTCCTTTGAAGTCCAGTGCATAGACCCTCAACATGTCCTCGAGAGTCCAAATCATCCTCTCTGACTGCCCATCGGGTTGGAGATGAAATGCAGTGCTCCAACGTAGCTTTGCCCATTATATCAACGTACATGAGGTTAATATGTGTTATCATTTTAATGATTAAGTTGTAGAACATGTTTGGTATAGACATATCGTACGTTGTGTGTCCTTATTTAACGCATGCATAACTTAGGTATCATATGTAGCTCATGAATTCACCACCATTACCTGCAGTTTGTCACGTATATTATTTTATATTGTATATTAGTTGAGTTCTTTTTTTTAAGTGGTACACATGCTGTGTGCGTTCATTTCATTTTTTTTATATATATATAGTGATCTCTCTTTTTGTACTTATGTTAGTCGTCGATAATAAAAAATTTTTTTTCTTACTATTTTTTTGTTATTAAATTATTTACACTTTAGTCTATTACTATGTTGTCATGCAATATTATGTCGTTCCTAACTCGTATTTAGCATGCTTAACTTCAATTGTGTATGTTAATGATTTGTTTTTAAAGCATGTAAATGTATGCTATATCTGTAATTCCATGTCTTGTATGCAAAGTATTTGTTATTTTATTCCTTGTAATTACGTTGTTCGTCGGCGTTATATATTATGATATTTATTACTGTTTTGTTGTATTAGTTATATTGTGGGGTCATTGAAATAGTTTTACACTTGTGCACATGTACTTATCATTGTATAGTTACTTTTGTTTCGTGTATCTATTTGTATGTTTTTTTCTATTACGTTATATCATTAATGGTGTGACAAATTGTGTTTGTCCATTTGCTTCTCTATTGTTGTAAGAGACTGGATGTTTTTTTATCACACTGTGGATTAGTAACCCACGAAATATATTAACACCTTAACATTTACAATTTCTAAGTTGGTATCTGGCATGGGTTCGTTTTTTTTTTTTGTAGTAGTCAGTTAGTACATATAATCTTGATTTATCGTATATCCTTTGTATGTATAAGTATATGGGTATATAAGCATCTGTATTATTTTTTTTTGTTTCTAGGTAAGTATGTTACGACAACCTGGTAAATTTCCTTTTCTTTTGTTATATAAAGTGGTTAATTGAACTTTTTTTTTCTACATTTGTGGTGTTTATTATTCATGTTGTACTTGAATTAGTGAATTCTATTTGGCAAAGGGTGGTGGTATGTGATGGTGGGGTAAGCTATTGATTTTTTTGCAGCTATGACTGCGATTTTACTATTAACAACTTAAGTTATTTTGTTTATATGTTATGATACGTTATATATTTGTTTGTGTCGTGCAGGAGTATGGCGTGTCTTATTTTGTGTTTGTGCACCTAATCTTCATGTGGTATATCTATACAATTTGTTGAGTTATATTGTTGTATATTCATAGTTCATTTTGTTAAGGTGATATTTTTTTTTGGGCTCAGCGAAGCTTTGTTGATATCTGTGTTGGTATCAACTGTCCACTCGAACTTCGCCCTTCTTATGCTTCCGTATGCTCAGGGGCACCAGTATCGACGAAAATCCTTGAACGAATTCCATGTAACAGCAGGCCACCCAAGCAAACTCCTGTACTTCAGTAACCTTGGTCGGTCAGGGCTACTCATCGATATCCTTCCTCCTCTTCGGGTCCATGGAGGTCCACTCTTTCGAACTTACATGACTTAAGGAAGCCACGCCTCCGCTGCGCAACTCTGATCATTCATCTCTGACTCACGTCCTCTGTACTGATGATTGACTCCGTTATGACGTCGCTAGCCTTTTCGATATCCGCATCAGTCATTCACGTGGATATGAGCACTGATCCTTGCTTCCCTTCTATATTGTTCTTGATTTTGCTTGCGATGGTGACGCCGGCCACTGCTCAGTCCCTTACTCGTAAAACGTCCTTTCTGATTGCACACATGATTGCATAATCCTCTCACACTGACCCAAACGTGGCATCAACAATGAGCACATGGTGGCCGCGGTGGCCATGCACTCCTCTACGGCTGTACTTCCACCGCGAGCAGTTTTGTGATTATTAGCGGCCATGTCGCATATTTATGCCTCTCAGGTGAAGGGTCCTTCTAAACATTGGATTTCGGATATCCTGTGTGTCCATGTTGTAGAACCTCATATCCAGTGGTGCCAGTGGCGGAAGACGCTAGTTCAACTGCTACTAGCATTGCGCAAGTCGACAGTTGCTGTTACGTCAAAGTGGTGGCAATGGTGTCGGCCAATGCTTGGAGGATGACTTACTGATCCTGGTGGTTGTTACCATGCGGTTGTAACCATTACCCTCTGTTGCCTTCTTTACCCGATTTTGCACGACGCGATGGTGTTTTCTTGGATTTCGTACGAACCTTGACGAAAATTTGGTTTGACGGTAGTAATAGAGGGATATTGAGCATTTAGGGAGCTCACGCGAAGGTTCAGGGGTACAACGGTAATTAAATAGAGAAAGCTCACCGACGGCACACACCTCCCTTAACCCGATCATAACTTAGGTCTACTTCATTTATTAGGGGTATAATTGTTATTCCTAGGTAAAGATCATAGCTTATGTCTGAGTGGCCTAGTTAATCCTGCGTTCCCGAGGCGATCTGAAGCTTCGGCTCTGATACCACCTGTAGCGCACCGCTCCCGAACCCTATCATCGGGAACAGTGCACCCGCCGTATCTCACTGAGGAGAAACAAGGCGTCGAAACAATTTCCGACATGTCCGAAAAGACGTAGAATTTTTTTTTTTTGCGGGAAACGAATTACCATAACATCAAATTACATGAACAAGTAATCCTCAATAAATACTACATCAGTGATTGGTAATAAAGTCACCCGTGCCAACCTCTAAATGCTATCAGTCTAAACAGGATAGTGTCTGATGAAACCCAATAAAATAACGATAAACAGCCGCATGGTCTCTTCATATCCTAGGTGCGACCATCAGTCTGCCCATACTAATGTGTCAGCCCCGTCCTCAGTAAAGATATAGTCGTACACTTCTTCGTTCTCACCTGGTGGGGGGGGAGAAGTAGGGGTGAGTGACGGAAAATCACCCAGTAGGCACCTGCCTCCAACTCTGCAAGACTAGCATACTAAATGATATAACACATAACACATAAAACATGGTATCACATAAGCATATGAAAGACTGCGGAAAGTAATTCACTCCAGATAAAGAATGCACAACATCGTGATGCATGTCCTACTATGCATGTCACACGCAACAAAGTCATGTCACACAGAACCCGGGTCCCTACTGAGTGGCTGCAGGTCGTACACCCCATAGTCACCATTACTGAGTGTGCGTGGCGCGCCACTGCACACCATCCTGAGTGTCGTGGCCCACGCCACCGTACACCATCCTGAGCGCCCGTGACCCCGTACGTCACGACCCGCCATCAATGCAATGCGCGTGCCATGAATGCAAAAACACAATCGCCTGAGGCCCCGGCCCATCCTCACATCCTCCGGCACTCAAATCTAGGTCTATTTAAAGATCGTCTGGGCCCCTGGCCCATCCTCACCATTCCTCCGGCACTCAAATCTAGGGTTCATTTTATTATCCGAGTAATGATTTAATGTTGTTTTGACGTTAAACCTATTTTTTTCATGGCTTGTATATATTTGTTGTGCATTTTCTACATTTTTTTCTCATTTTTTTCATAATTTATTTCTATTTATTACCCAATTATCCAATTTAAATTAATTATCACAATTAATGATCTTTAGTAAAATATTTAATCTCATCATTTTACAATTTCTGGAATTTATATATAATTTTCTGATTTTATTTATATTTTCCCTATAATTATTACTATTTAAAATTAATTAAATAACATTTATAGAATTTCTAGAAATTCAAAATTATATTATTTTTATTCTTTTTTCGTTTAATTAGGCCAACAACTGGGGCCTGGTCCATTGGCCATTCGGCCTGGCCCGCGGTCTGCCTCAGTAGATTATTTTATTTTATTTTATTTTATATATAATAAGTAAATGAGTCAGACCTGCGCCAATCGGCCCCGCTACACAGAAATTTGATGAAAATCATTTAATTTCAGTATTATATAATTTCTGGAATTGATTATGATTTTCTTGATATTTGCTTATATTTTTTCTATATTTAATACTATTTTTAATCAATTAAATATAATTAATAAATAAATCCTAGAAATTCTTTTGATATCAAATTTTATCCCTAACATCAAATTATAGACGCAGAGCACGCGACTTCTGCTCATCATTCCACAGCATTCCTCACGCATGCGCCAAGTTGCAGTTTTAATGTTTTATTATCAAATTTTTTCCCTAATCAAAACCAAAGCAGTATTACTATTTTGAATATCAAATTTTTTCCTAAAATCAAAACCAAAGCAGTTTTACTATTTTGATTATCAAATTTTCCCTAAAATCAAATCCAGTCCACGCAAAACATATACGCATTCCAGAGTCATCAAACGCAGCATTCCACAGTAATCAAACACAGCAATCAAACGCAGTAATCAAAGGGCATTCCACAGTAATCGAAACTCATACTTTCACAAATCAAGCAACATATTGTAGATTTCAACAATTAAAACAATAAACACATAATATATCACCAAAGCATGCTGGAATTTGTACCAATTGGAGGGAACCTACCTGATGCAACCAATCACACGATTTAACAACACTGCGAATGAGTCGGGAATGAGCCGGGAATCGTTTTGCGCGCTTCTCCTTTCTTTATTCTTCTTTCTTCTTCTCTCTTCTCTCTTCTCTCTTTCTCCTTCCATCCCCTCTTCACTGCGGCTGCCTCTTCTGTCTTGGCCTTTGCTCTCTCTCTTCTATTCTTTACTCCTTTTTTTCTTTTCAGTTACTCGCTTATCTCTTACTATGTACCCTCAGTTGTGTGAAAATTAGTGGGGCAGTTGCCCCCATAATCGTGGCCCTCACCCTTTTTTTTTAAATATATTAAATATTCCCCTTATCCCCTCCTTTCGGTTACTGTTTATTTTATTTATTATTATTTTTTTGTTTTTTTTGTTTAGCTAACCCACGGCACCCATTTTTTTTTATTATATATTTTATGCTTTGTTCTTTATATTTTGTTTTCTTATTACTTAACCTTCATTTATAACAAATATATCCACTAACAAGTTACGAACTGCTCGCCCATAAATCGTACACTGTTATTAATTAAATTCCAAGGGTCATTTCACCACGGTTACGTCAATTTTAATTTAACGAATAAAGGCTATTTCAAAAATTTCAGGATATAACAATACCCTAGCCTTATAGTGCATTCAACACACACAAGCGCCTACGTCATTCGACTGTGACTTGGCCCAAATGGCCTACATGAAGGGGGGTTTGAATAGTGGGTGCAGAAGATGTGGTTTTTGAAATTAGTTTGAACCAAAACCCAACTTCTGAAAATAGTTTCTGTTTTCAGGACCAATTTTAAAACATTTTTTAAAACTAGGTTGTAGGTATTCAAAAATTCTGAAATTTGGAGATAAATAAGCCTCAGATGTTATGAGTGTCTCCTAAAAATTTCAGATTTAAATTCAACCTCTAACCCCTTGAAAATTTGTTTGTGGTCAGATTGCGCAAATCTGCCAGAAACGATACACTGATTTGAAAAATTAATTCCTATTTGTACACAACTCTAAATGCTCTAAAATTTAAATAATAACCCTTATAAGTTGTATTTAAATGGGTTGAAACAGTTTTTGAAAAATTCTTTTGGGAAATTAGTCAAATACGATCAAGTCTCAACCTTTGCAAGCCTGAAAATCAGACTGCACTAGTCTCAGAACTTTGGACGTTGATTGACTTATACTTATCCAAAAGGGTTAAAACTTACGCCAAAAGAACCTTGAAACGTGTGGCTATGTTTTTTGAAAGTTTCGGGATTTTTGAAATTCGTTTACTATTTTTATGGACGTAATTAAATATAGTAAACAGTGCTTGAAACAGAAATCAGTGCTGAAAGTAAATGACACCAAGAATTTTATACTGGTTCGGTTATCAACAACCTACTTCAGTCTTCGAGGAACACCTTCCTCGTTTCACACTAATCACACAACACAAAACACCTTACCACAAGGTTGATGGAGTTACACACCAACTCCAACCCTTTACAAACCTTGTACGATGAATACAATTTGCACGAACACCATCACCTTGCAAGAATGAAGATAGATCACACCTTGATCAATCTTTTACAAAGATATAGAATGTGTGGTGGTCTAAGATAAGACTATTCAAGAATAAGAATATAAGTACAATAGGCTTTCAAGAAAGAAGAAAGAAAGAGGGTAGAAGAAGAAGGCTATAACACTTTTGATCTTTGAATTTTGCAACTCTTGTTCTTGTTTTGCTCTTCCTTTCTCTCCCTTTAATTGGTTTGGCCGCCCCCCTAGTAGGTCCTTCTCCACTTGAAAATTATCTTCTAAGTCCTTGGGAGAATGTAAGACATCATTGTGACATGGTCTTGCTTACTTGTCACCTTCTCATTGGATGATCATTTAAGCTTTGCTTACATGGCACTTCATGATATGTTAGATGTTGTCATCATTGATGACTTGGAAAAATCTGAAAATATCACTCAAAACATGTGCAAAATCAATGTAGAATAATTACCATAATCCACAAGATTGTCACATAAAGTTAAGCAAGACAAAACTTCTCCACACCATGGTAACAAAATCGGCCATTAAGAGAATTTAGCGTGCTGAAATTTCAGCATGTGATGCATGGTGTTTAAAGTTCAGAATATTTCCATTTTTCTTTGATTTTTCTAATCAAAATAAATCATCAATTGATAGCAATTATCTTTATCAAATTGGAAATAAAATTTGGTCTCCCACATGGCCATGAATTCGGCCAACATTCATCCTACACATGCTGAAAAATTTTAGCATGTGTGATATTGAAGATATCACAATTTATGGCTTTGTATTTCATTCAAATTTCTTTCATTTCTTCTTCTAATCATCCCACATAATTCAAGACACCAATTATATGCATTTTAATTTGAAATATTTGGCCAGCAATAATCACCACATGCTGAAATTTTCAGCATGTGTTTTAAATGAGACAAAGTTTGAAACATTACCATTTGTAGTTCTTTCTTTAAATCACCAACGTTGTATGATTGATTCTTGACCAATCAATATGCCAACAAAGCTCCACATATACTCCATCTCAGCTGTAGGTGACGCTGGTAAATGTATATCCATGTGCTGAAATTTTATTTTTTGCTAACTTTGTAAAATAGTACACATTTAATAATACACACATGTATATTCCAATCAGCCCTTAATTTAATTTTCTAGAACACTTTAAGATGTATGACATATGTAAAAAGTGTCTAGATACGTGTCATATGATGTGCCAAAATGTTCCATGCATTATGTACGTAGAAAATCGAATTTTCGATATTTATCGATTACCCCATTTTTCTCTAATTAAATTCCAACTTTGTGCACATGTTATATATATTATGTACACATAATATATATATAATATATACTTTAAATCTCAGTACTTGGCTGGTCTAAAGTGGCGCCTAGACATGTGACAAAATTGAAATTGGAATCTCCACCAATTTGGCCTTAATGTGGGGTGATTTGTGTGTGCCAGCATGGAATGATTTTATGGCTGAAATTAGCATCATAGCCACGAAATTTATAATGATTTTTGATGTGTAGGGGCTGCCCATCTATTTATGGCAAGTACGTGACACGTTGGCGAAGTTTCGGTATTCGCCCGATACGACAATTTTTGGTTTAACGTGTCGTATTTAATTTATCATCACCATGACTTATATCAATTGATATAAGACCTGAATATACTCATAAATATGAGTTAAGTATGGTGGTTGTGACGTTAACGTACGTACGTAAAATATATAACGTGTCGGTAGTACGTTGGAATATATGTGTATGTGTCTTTTTCAAAAAATCTGAATATATGTATATATGTGCATAAATGGCGTGCCATAAGTGTGGGGAGGAGAGTGAAAGACTTTCCTTTCTTCACCTTGTTGCCTTGGTGTCTTTTCCAAATATTGCCTCCTTTAATGAACTACTTAGTTTAATTAACTAAATACTTCACTTAATGAACTAGTTTAGTTCATTAATGGTGGCACCTGAAAATAGTATAAACACAACAAATGTTTGCCATTTGATGTAAGCTTTAAAGCTTCATGGCTCGTTAGTACGGCAACATAATATATGAATTATATAAGGCAAGTAATATGCAATATATCATGCACATTTATCTCACGCACGTTTTTAAGCACATTTAATCATGTATTGAAAATCACTCAAACCCCTTTTTCTCTACAATCTCCCCCTTTTGATGATTTTCAAAATAACCTATGCACATGATTTAAATTCATATCGCTCCCTCTTCAATCATGCATTAAAATCAAAACTTGAATTTTAAATTCCGAGTCGCTCCCCCTTAATTTATGAAATTAGTATCTCTCTCCCCCTTAAATCATGCTATCTCTCCCCCTTTATTTTGAAAAGTAAATCAAAAGATGACTGTAAAGATGAAGAAGAAAAAAATCATGCATTTCATATAACGTGCGTTCGTAAGGGTTATTTAGTGACCCTTTGAAAATGTCCCTTTGGTACCCAAATTTGGGTGACCTTTCTAGGTCTTCCAAAAGGTGAGAAAGGTGATGAGAACGCAACATAATATACGTTATGGACAAATGCGTTTGGCCTTTGACCAAGAATTCCATCATGCATATAGTATGGTTTCTGTTTTGATAAGCATTTCGGTTTGCACGCACGGGACGTGATCTAGATGCATTTTTGTGATATGAGTGTCGCGTATGCATCACTTGTTTCTTCTCAATATCTATATGGCACATAATTATATTTTGCATGATGTGAAGAAGAAGCACGTTGAGATGTCATAAGAAAAGGCCTATGCGTCTTCTTAGATGCCACATATGTCTTTGATGCATCTATTTTCTTAGATGGGATGAATTTGGTTGGTTTATTTTTTAGCTTACTTTTCTCAACGTATCCTAGTCTGGTTTTGTCACTATCATGCTTTTGAGAAGAAATGATGTGATCTAGCATGTTTGTTCTCGTGTCAAATTGTTTCACCTTTTTCTCTACATCCGCATTCCTTGATTTCAAGTGTGAATCTCGGATTTCAATTCAATGTTCTCGGATGTCAATGATGAAATCTCAGACTTTAATGAATTTATAACGCATGACGACTCTTCTTTTGAATCGTTTAATTGAGACACGAGATCTTTGTTAGAAGATTCTAACAATTTCTTGTCTTCAATTAATCGCTTCTTACTTTTGCAAGAGTCTTTGAGAACTTATGCAATTCTAAATATTAACTAAATAAATCATCATAAGAACATTCAGAATCAGAATCAGAGTCGGAAGATACCTCATTTGATGCTTTAGATGTTAAAGAATACTTGTGCCTTGTGTTCTTCTGTATCATCAGTCTCAGAGTCGGATGTGTCACTCCAAGTGGAGGCTTTGAAGGCTCTTCTCCTTTGTTTAGGTTTTGAGATGAGTCTATTCTTGTTCCGATCCTTTCAGGGTATTTGTTTGTTTGTTTTTCTTTATTAGGGCATTCATATGATAGATGTCCAAGTTTGCCGCATTCATAGCACTTTATTTCCTTATTTTATTTTTATGGTCCTTAGATGAGGTTAGACTTATGTTTAATCGATTTTCTCAATATTTTTCTTAATCTTTTAGCCATCATGATTAAGACCTCATCATTGGAATCTTATGTCACTATCATCTACGATGTATTCATTTGATTTAATACTATAGCCCTATCATTATTAGAAATGGACTCAGAATGTCTTAAAGCAAGTTTGTTTTCATATACCTTAAATGATCTAATTAGTTCTTCCATCTTAATCGATTTAGTCTCTTTGCTTTCTCTATTGCCGTTACTTTAGAGTCCCACTCGGATGGAAGGATTCGTAACACTTTCTGTACTTTTTCCTGCATGGTAAAAGCTTTACCAAGAGACTCAAGAGAATTGTAGATGTTAGTCAAACGAAGATCCATATCAACAATAGATTCATTAGGCAATAATTTAAACGATTCAAGTGTGGACATAAGCATGTTTATCTTTGACTCTTTTACTTGACTAATGCCTTCATGTTTCATTTCGAGTATTCTCCACATTTCTTGTGCACTAGAACAGTTTGATACATAACTAGACTCACTCTTACTTAAACCATTTAAGAGCAATTGCATAGCCCTAGCATTCATGCTAAGTTTCTTTTTATCATCACTTGTATATTCTTGTCCAGATTTAACAACTTCTAGAGTGACTCCGTCTACGGTGGATAACTTAGATAGAACAAAAGGACCATCTTCTATAATCGACCAAGATCAATGTCTATTGCCATAAAGAAAAGTTTCATTCTTACCTTCCATTGAATGAAAGACTCACCGTCAAAAAGAGGAGGCCTTATGGTTGACCTTCCTTCTTGCACGGTGTTATAGCTAGTGGATGCCATCTCATGTAGATCGTTGGATCCTTTTGTTGTGAGTGTTCTTGATCTCTGATACCAATTGTAGGATCTGCAAGGCACCACTAGAAGGGGGGGTTGAATAGTGGGTGCGGAAGATGTGGTTTTTTTAAATTAGTTTGAACCAAAAACCCAACTTCTGAAAATAGTTTCTGTTTTCAGGACCAGTTTTAAAACGTTTTTAAAAACTAGGTTTGTAGGTCTTCAAAATTCTGAACTTTGGAGATATCTTGGCTTCAGATGTTATGAGTGTCTCCTAAAAATTTCAGATTTTAAATTCAACCTCTAACCTCCTGAAATTAGTTTGTGGTCAGATTGCGCAAATCTGCCAGAAACGATACACTGATTTGAAAAATTAATTCCTATTTGTACACCAATCCAAATGCTCTGAAAATTTAAAGACTAACCCCTTATAAGTTGTATTTAAATGTTTTGAAACAGTTTTGAAAATTCTTTTGGGAAGTTAGTCAAATACGACCAAAGTCTCAACCTTTGCAAGCCTGAAAATCAGACTGCACTAGTCTCAGAACTTTGGACGTTTGATTGACTTATACTTATCCAAAAGGGTCTAAAACTTGTGCCAAAAGAACCTTGAAACGTGTGGCTATGTTTTCTGAAATTTTCGTGATTTTGAAGTTCGTTACTATTTTTTACGGGACGTAATTAAATACAGTAAACAGTGCTGAAACAGAAAAATCAATGCTTGAAAGTAAATGACACCAAGAATTTTATACTGGCTCGGTTATCAACAACATACTCAGTCTTCGAGGAACACCTTCCTCGGTTCACACTAATCACACAACACAAAACACCTTACCACAGGTTTGATGGAGTTACAAACCAACTCCAACCCTTTACAAAACTTGTACGATGAATACAATTCGCACGAACACCACCACCTTGCAAGAATGAAGATTGATCACACCTTGATCAATCTTTTACAAAGATATAGAATGTGTGGTTGGTCTAGATAAGCCTATTCAAGAATAAGAATATAAGTACAATAGGCTTTCAAGAAAGAAGACAGAAAGAGAGTGTAGAAGAAGAAGGCTATAACACTTTTGATCTTTGAATTTTGCAACTCTTGTTCATGTTCTTGTTTTGCTCTTCTTTCTCTCCTTTTTAATTGGTTTGGCCGCCCCCTAGTAGGTCCTTCTCCACTTGAAAATTATCTTCTAATTCCTTGGGAGAATGTAAGACATCATTGTGACATGGTCTTGCTTACTTGTCACCTTCGCATTGGATGATCATTTAAGCTTTGCTTACTTGACACTTCATGATAGGTTGGATGTTGTCATCATTGATGACTTGGAAAATCTGAATATATCACTCAAAACATGTGCCAAAATCAACATAGAATAATACCATAATCCACAAGATTTGTCACATAAAGTAAGCAAGACAAAACTTCTCAACACCATGGTAACAAAATCGGCCATTAAGAGAATTTAGCATGCTGAAATTTCAGCATGTGATGCATGGTGTTAAAGTTCAAAATATTTCCATTTTTATTTGATTTTTCTAATTAAAATAAATCATCAATTGATAGCAATTATCTTTATCAAATTGGAAATGAAATTTGGTCTCCCACATGGCCATGAATTCGGCCAACATTTCATCCTAACATGCTGAAAAATTTCAGCATGTGTGATATTGAAGATATCACAATTTATGGCTTTGTATTTCATTCAAATTTCTTCCATTTCTTCTTCTAATCATCCACATAATTCAAGACACCAATTATATGCATTTTAATTTGAAATATTTGGCCAGCAATAATCACCACATGCTGAAATTTTCAGCATGTGTTTATTAAATGAGACATGTTTGAAACCTTACCATTTGTAGTTTCTTTCTTTAAATCACCAACATTGTATGATTGATTCTTGACCAATCAATATGCCAACAAAGCTCCACATATGCTCCATCTCAGCTTTAGGTGACGTTGGTAAATGTATATCCATGTGCTGAAATTTTTATTTTTGCTAACTTTGTAAACTAGTGCACATTTAATAATACACACATGTTATATTCCAATCAGCCCTTAATTTAATTTTCTAGAGCACTTTAAGATGTATGACATATGTAAAAATTGTCTAGATACGTGTCATATGATGTGCCAAAAATTTTCCATGCATTGTGTACGTAGAAAATCGAATTTTCGATATTTATCGATTACCCCATTTTTCTCTAATTAAATTCCAACTTTGTGCACATGTTATATATATTATGTTACACATAATATATATAATATATACTTTAAATCTCAGCACTTGGCTGGTCTAAAGTGGCGCCTAGACATGTGACAAAATTGAAATTGGAATCTCCACAATTTGGCCTTAATGTGGGGTGATTTGTCGTGTGCCAACATGGAATGATTTTATGGCTGAAATTAGCATCATAAACACGAAATTTATAATGATTTTTGAGGTGCAGGGCTGGCCATTTATTTATGGCAAGTACGTGACACGTTGACGAAGTTTCGGTTATTCGCCCGATACGACAATTTTTGGTTTAGAACCCTTTAACCGCGTCGTATTTTAATTTGTTATCACCATGACTTATATCAATTGAAAGACCTGAATATACTCATAAATATGAGTTAAGTATAGTGGTGTGACGTTAACGTACGTACGTAAAATATATAACGTGCGGTAGTACGTTGGAATATGTGTGTATGTGCATTTTTTAAAAAATCTGAATATATGTATATATGTGCATAAATGGCGTGCCATAAGTGTGGGGAGGAGAGTGGAAGACTTTCCTTTCTTCACCTTGTTGCCTTGGTGTCTTTTCCAAATATTGCCTCCTTTAATGAACTACTTTGTTTAATTAACTAAGTACTTCACTTAATGAGCTAGTTTAGTTCATTAATGGTGGCACCTGAAAATAGTATAAACACAACAAATGTTTGCCATTTGATGTAATCTTTAAAGCTTCATGGCTCGTTAGTACGGCAACATAATATATGAATTATATAAGGCAAGTAATATGCAATATATCATGCACATTTATCTCACGCACGTTTTTAAGCACATTTAATTCATGTATTTGAAAATCACTCAAACCCCTTTTTCTCTACAATCCAAAACAAGTAGGCCCCCGGAGCAATATCCTTTCCCGACAAACTCCCCATTCCTAGAAAGTATAAGCTTATCAGACTCAAGAACAAGTTTAATATTGGCCTTGTTCAGTAGTACTCCAGAAATCAAGTTCCTACGCATTGCAGGAACATGCAGCACATTGTTTAACTCCAATCTCTTGCCAGAAGTCAACTTGAGGAGCACCTTTCCTTTACCAAGGAACCCTTGATACCATGTGCATCTCCAAAGAAGACTGCTCGCATCATCATTTCTTGATATTCAAAAAATAGATCTTACTGGTGGCAATGTGCTTGGTAGCCCCAGCGTTACCACCCCATTCCGAAGCACCACTGACAAGGTTTACCTCGGATAAGACGACCGCAACAATGACTTCGTCGTTTGTCTTTGAGGACTCCACTAGATGTGCTGATTGCTAGGTTGGCCTCTTTCAGTTGGTTGCACTTGGCTGCTCTATGTCCCAGCTTCCGCACAACCCAACAAGCGCCTTTCATCTTTTTCTTTCCTTGTCCCTGCACAAATGGTCTACCTTTACCACTTGTGTTGAGTCTTTTGTCTCTGGGTTTGTGCTCCACCACATTGGCTTGAGTGTTCCTTTCATCACGCCCATTGTCATCAAGCCGATTATTCTCCTCAATGCGAATGTGCTTGATGACTGCATCCAAGGTCAACTTGGCATCATCATGCTTACCTCTCTTCTTGTATTTACTCCAGAAGAAGGTAGCTTTTCCAACAAGGAGGCTGCTTGAAAAGTTTCATCAACTTTGATGCCTTCTTGCTCCATGTTATCCACCAATTGTTGATATTGGTGGATTTGATCATTGATCGGTATGTGGTCCACCATTTGGAACTTCAAAAACTCGCTGACCAGATACTTTCGTTTGCCAACATCTTCATAACCATATTTGTTCTGAAGTGCTATCCAAAATGTCCTTTGCTGACGTAAATTTAACATAAATGTCAAATAAAGAGTTAGAGAGGAATTTCAGAATGTGTCCTCTACATGTTGTATTATCAGCATCTTACTTTTTGCCTTCTGTTTCATCTGTTGGCTTGTCTTCGGTAAGCACATTAGAAACAGAAATCATCTCCAGGAAAAACAACACCTTTGCTGCCCAACGTTTGAAGAATTTGCCATCGAATGGCTCCATTTTCGACATGTCAGGAACAGGTGCTTGTCTTGTTGCCATATTCTCACAAAATTGCTTTAAGATTGTTGGAAATATAGGATGAGAATACGGAAATCATAGAAACACAAAGCCGAGACGTGACAAACTAGTCACTGTTTTTAAGCAATTTTGCTCCTACCAAAGAGCAATGTAGTCTTCAAGCAAATGCTTCCCAGAATATAACGACTGTCTTTCTTCCCTTTGCTCTAGAGAGAAAGACTGAACTTGATAGTTGAAGGTAATGAAAGAGAAGAAGAGGATGAAGAAATGCTGAGATTCTCTTAGTTTTGCAAAGTAGAATTGTATATCTTGAAAATACCAAGATCTTCTATTTATAGATCTTGGGGTGTGTTTAAAACCTCTTTTGAACATGTCTCAGCCTCATTTCAACCTCCAAGAGCCGTTGATTACCGTTCATAGGCGAAGAGAGATGATCCTTGGATCAAAAGCTTGCAACTTCTGGTGAAAAGTTTCTGTCCGTTGGCACGTCGATCGATCACCATCGATCGATCGATCAAATCGATCGATCGATCGACGTCACTTCGATCGATCGATGTGATCGATCGAAGTCGGACAGAGAATTCACTTTCCATTCTGTCCTACATCGATCGATCACATCGATCGATCGATGTCACTTCGATCGATCGATGTGATCGATCGAAGTCGGACAGAGAACATCCTTAAGCCTCAGATCTACGTAGATCGATCGAGGTGAGAGATCGACGTCCAAATGAGGTTTTCCAGCTTTGCAACACTTCATATCAATCTCCCAAACAACCTCATACAATGTTCTATATAAATTTGGAGCACACGTAAAGATACTTTAACGTACTTTTCTACAATGTGGACCTATATTTTGAACAGAAGAAGACAAAACAAAACATATAGAATGAGAATTCGAACAGAAAAGAAATGTAACGGTTAAAATTAGAAAATAAAAGTAATTTCCTTAAATGACATAGGCTAAAACAAAAGGGTCCTAAAGAAAAGTTACAAGATTTTGATAATTTGAAGTCATGTAAGGCAGTTTCCATATGAATGTTGAGACAAACAAAAATTGTGATGAACCCATGATTTTCAGCCATTTCACATGCTTTCATTGTATGAATGAGGTAACACAATCTTCTGTCAATATTGTATATATACACACACATATATTTACTAGTACTGTTAAGAAACATACACCAGTTGCGTGTGAAACCGTTTGCGTTTGGAAATCCAACTTTAATACCCAACATGCATGGTAAAATCTCACCTCGTGATACAATTTCCATAATGTACAAAATTTGGCCATTGAGTCGAGGCCACTAAGCAAGCAGACAATGACATGGACCCTAAACACCAAAATATGTCCATCAAAAGGGAGATACAAAATCTACCACTAGATTTACGTCAATTTTTTAATTAACTGGACTAATGTGACCATACAGCATGTGCTTGAGAGGAAGCTTTCGAGCTTCTAGTTTACACGTTAGTGCAAATTTGGGGTTAGAATCCACCATTATGTGCTGATGCGTGGGCATAATAATAATAATAATAATAATAATAATAATAATAATAATAATAATAATAATAAGTTTAGGCAGAGTTAATGTACGTTTGTAAAAAAATAAGGAAATAAAAGATAGTTGACCAATAAGATGTTTTATCTTTAATTATGTACGGGGCACATTCAGTGTGTTTTATTATGTTCAAATTTGTACGTATCTTGATTTTATTTGAAGTAACAACAATTGCTCTGATACCAATTGAAGTAACAACACCCGCTCTGATACCAATTGAAGTAAAAACAGATCAAAACACAACACATATAAACACAACTCACTTTATTAATATTCGGAAAATACTCAAAACCGAAGGACACAACTTGCCGCCACTTGTCAATGACCCTACCCGGCATTGACTCACCAATCACCCTACCCGGGATTGGTATTTGACACCCTTGGCCTTGGCACTCTTGGCACACCATCTACTATGGCCGACCCCCTTGATTTATAGACCAACTAGTCTAACTAAAACCAAACCTTACTAGGACTAGATAAACATATTAAAACAAATCCTAACTAGAATAGATAAAGACAACTTAAGGAATATTCAAGATAATAACTCTATCTTTATTTTTACTCCTAGGAATCCTAATACAATGAGGAAATTATCCAACATTATTGACTTATTTAGAAAAATAAAACAACAACAGGCTCGAAGATCTTCACCTATAGTAAATCAAAAGATAGTGTCATGCGCCTAGGTGGGCTACGATGCGTCAAAGTCGGTATGCATGGAAATGAATGTGCCTATAACCATTCTATTTTGACATTACCTGAATTCCATAATTCTGTAGAGGGGTGAAAAAATGCTTATGTTTAGAACAACATTTAACAGAGTCTTCAGTTTGAATTCTATTGTAAAAAAAAAAAAAAACTCCGAATTACTGATGCATTCTGTGGAGAATGTGGCAATTGTTCCTCCCAGGGGAAAAAAATAGAAAAAAACCTTGACTCCTGCACTGAAGTATCTCTATTACCTCTTCAATCTAGAGCCCCAGAATTATATCTATAATTTGGGGAGAGTGAGGTTTTGTGCCCTAAAGTTTGTAGGTTGTCTTGAATTGTACCTATAACTATGACTATTTTCTTTCCTACAATATTGTTAGGATGAAAACATGTGTTAGGAATATGATTTGCAATATGATATAAGTATTTGATATTCATATATAACTCTTATCCTTATCTCCTTTGTATAGGTTTTCTAGATATCTAATTTTCTTGTAGCTTGCGTTGTAAAATTCCCCCTATAAATACAAGGCATATAGGCCGGCTATGTGTGTGTGGCTTTTGAACCGGCCGACGAGTTTTCCCACAAGAAATCTCGTGTTCTTCTTATTGCATTCTTTACTTTGTCGTTCGATTGTTCCTTGTGTGTGCTCTCAGTTTATTATCAACTGGTATCAGATCTTGTGTTGGCCGATCAACATGGAGGATGGCAAGGTGAGTATTCAATGCTTCGACGGAAAATACTTCGGTTACTAGAAATTATAAATAACCGATATGTTATATGCAAAGGAGATGGAAGACGCAATGTTGGAGCACAAAACCGACAGCATGGAGAAGAGAGTGTGGAGAAAATATGTGCTGATTCATAATAATAATAACAACAACAACAACAACAATTTCAGACACGACACGAAACAAGACCTGAACCTGACACGAATTTTCGCGGGTATGGGTGTGACCTTGGCGGGTTTCGTGTACAAATCGGGTAAGACCTGAAAGATACCCACCAACCGGCGGGTCGTGTCCGGGTATACCCACGGGTACCCGTTTATACCCATTTATACACGAAATTTAAAAAATATATTTTAAATAAAATTATAATTAATAAAAAAAATAAATTTTCCAAAAAAAAAAGACTACCGGCTACTAAGTAACCCTATTCGGTTATCCCTTCCTCCATTTCCAATCTAATTTCTTTAATCTTTTATTGCAAAGTCAAGTGATTTGTGTTTAGATGACCTTGTATCAGTAGTCGTTTAAGTATATGAAACTTGCAAAATGCATGAAACCTGAAATTACTTAAAAAATACATGAAATGACATGTACACGCCTTGAAATATCTGCACTTGTCATGTTCGTGGGTATACCCGATACACGACACGAAACCTGACATGTACGGGTTTGTGTATCCACATCCATACACGTGATAGCAAACGGGTAAGGTATGTGTATGACACTTTGATACACGAAACCCAAAAAAACACAAAACACGAAACACGATACACGCCCTGTTTGACACCCCTACCTAGCCTAAGCAAATTACACACACAACCTGAAATTCAGCCGTCCATACAGCTGAAGAAAAAAAAAGTTGCCATTATTAAGGAAACAAAGGAAAAAGAAAAAAAACTAAGTGCAAGCCCTTGTTTTGCTCTTTCAACCGAGGTTAGAAGGAAAAGAATACGTAGCTAATTCGCCAAAAGGTAGGTGCCTCTTCCTCCTTCAAACGGGTATAATCCTTGCATGCTTTGATGGTATATTTATGTGATTTGTTGTTTTTATTTGTTTAAGATATTAATTTTGCATATGTTTTATACGGCAAAGCACGAGATGATTTGTTTTATGGCTGATACGTGCGTGTATGTGTATGGATTTGGTGGTAGGATTGGATTAGATTAAAAATACCCTCAAATGAATCCAAAGATAAGAAATTTGCATACTTGGAGTTGTTAAAATTGCGTTTTGGCCTTAGAATAGGTTCATCTAGCCCGGAATAGGTTGGGATTGGGCTGGGAAGTCGACAAAATAGGTCTGATGTGCGCATTTCAGGGGGTGGCATGTGGAGCCCACGCCCAGCCCCTGACAGCGCATCCAGATACGTGCTGACGTATCCACTTTTAAAAGATGCGTCTCGTTATAACGAGTCCAATACAACTGGTTTGAGGTCAAACGGAGTTAAAACGAAGATTTATTAAGGTTAGAAGGAAATAGAATTTAAATAAAAAAGAAAAAAACAAAAAAAAAACATTGGACCGGCCAGGCTGCTGGACCGGACCGGATGGCCAGCGGACTGGATCAGGGCAGCAGGTCGGCCCAAACCGAAAATTTAAAAAATATGAAAATTAATTTCTAAAATGACTAAATGATAAATAATTAACTAAAATTAGTTTAAAATTCTACAAAATATATTTAATTATCAAAAAATTCTAAATAAATTCTAGAAAATATAAAAGGTTAAAATTAAATTATTTCCACTTAATTTTTGAATTTTGGTAAGTGTAAGTAATTAAAAATAATTAGTAATAAATAGAATTAAATAAGAAAAACTAGGAAAATTTAGTAGAAAATTCTAGGAAATTAATACAAGTTAAGGAAAAATAAGGGTGATGCTAAATAATAAATTTCCAATGTTCGTAAAATTTACGAAGCCAAATATTGAGTGCCGAAGATGGTGAGGATTGGCGTACGGGCCCCAGGCGACTTTGTTGTTGCATTCATGGCACGTGCATTTGCATTTGGAGTGGGTTGAGATGTACGGGCCTCAAACGTTCGAGTGGAGTGGATCATGGTGTACGGGCCATGGGTACTCGGTTATGGTAAATCATGATGTATGGGCCATGGGCATCGGTTATGGTGGATCGTGGTGTACGGGCCACGAGGCATCCGTCAGGGTGGATTGTAGTGTGCGGGCTACAGGCATCCAGTCAATCCCGGGATCATGCATTGTATATAGGTCTAAGGATATATTGCGTGACATGATTCTTGTTGCGTGTAACACGTGGATGGAGCATGCATCATGTAGTTGCGCATTTTTATGTGGAGTGCTTTACTTACCGCATTTACTTTATCTTTTGCATGTTATACCGTATCTATGTGCTATGTGGCTATATCATTTCGGTATGCACGTTTTGTATTGGTTTGAGACATGCATCTACTGGGTGATTTCTTGTCACTCACCCCTACTTCCCAGGTGAGCCGGATGAGGACTACGAGCACATCTTTGTTGAGGACGGACAAACATACCTGAGGGGGCTGGTTGATAGCTGCAGCTAGGATACGAGGAGACTCTGCATCTGATTTTTTTGTAGTTGTCTTTTGGGAGATTTGTCACGGACTTCTTTATTACTTTTATTTTTAGAATTTTTATTCATTGATGTAATAACAATTATTCGAGTTTAATTTAAGTTATGATTTACGTTTTCGCAAAAAAAATTTCTACGTAATTTCTGACAAGTAAGAGATTGATTTGACGTTTTGTATTCTCCTTAACGAGATACGACGGATGCACTGTTCCTGAGGCTAGGACTTGGGAGCGGGGGCTTCATATAGAGACACACGAAGAGTTAATATACAAATTTTTAGACAACCGATTATGAATAAGATTGTCTAGTTGTCACTTGCCTTCACAAGGATGTTTCTTTTTCTCTTTAAAACTTATTGTCATGTGAGGCCAACAAAAAAAATGAATCAACAATAGCATTATTCTATTGCTTTAGATGTTTCTATTTATCGCATGGTATAGAACAGTCGGATATACGCAATTATATCCATGTGTTAGAAACACACAGATATTGTTTCCTGATGACCTATAATGAAAATTGCGTCAAGCTGTATCAATCAATTGCTACTTCATAATATAAGAAGCGCAGCCAATTTAGTGAGTCATTTTGCTTTATTCCATCATATTTCAAAATCAAGAAAAACTGTGTCCTTGACTCAATTGGAAATAGAAAAAAAATGAATGAACAAGTTATTGAAATACAGTAAGGCACGGAAAGTTATGAGACAACTTATTGAAATATTAAATGAAAAATAAAATTTTTTGTCCTTCCCCCCTCAAATCTATTTTCATATTCAAAGACACCGCACTCGCAATTATATGAATGGGTGCAAAGAGATTATTTTATTAGAATATCTGATAAAATCAGATCTCTGATGAAGATCACATAAACACAATCCGTGGCTTGCATTTCTTTATTGGATTTGGGCGTTGCAGTTTGTTTATATTTCTTCTTTTTCTAGTATTTGATTAATCTTTCTACTTTAGATTAATTAATTTTTAAGTAACCAGTGAAGGAATGTTCCCTTGCTTCGAGCCCCTCACTTATTTATATTATAAATTAATTCACATGTCTGCCGTGATTGCTGTTATTAACATCTTGTGTTGTTTAGTTATTTTAGCTATGGCTCCGTACTGAGTGGTTAAGTTTAGAGCTATCAACCTTTAGACGACCTTTAATAATTAATCGACTTTTAATAATATATTAACCAAAGGCCAGGTGTGTGACGTCATGGCCAATTTTTCTTTATTCTATTTGACAGCATGGATAATTGCTTTGATTTTTCCCTCAAGGGTTCCAGCTATTCCATCAAGCTTTAAGATTCGATCAATGCCCTCCTGATGTCCCTTGTGCAGTGATGCAAAAACGTAAACAACGTCTATATAATAATATAAAGAAATGGATGTTTGACCCTTAAACATAAGACGCATATGTGTGTCTATATAGCATTTAAAATACTGAAGCAGGCAAGTAACGTTTACATATATGTGTCTGTATATATATATATATATATATATATATATATATATATATATATATATATATATATATATATATATTTTGTTAAATCTATCACTATCCACTTGATGGATTCACAAGCCAATCTTTCTTTTTTTAAGCAAAATGTAAATTTATTAAACGTAATTCCTCACTCAAGGTGGAGGGAAACCATTATACAATAAAGTCATCGTAAGTAAAAAGATAATGTAAAAAGGTGAGGATTGTCATTCTCCAATCATATATGATATGCCGCATTAAAACCTTGCCAAGTAAAACCACCCTTGTGGATAAAACTTTGGCGAAGGAAAAAAGCGTACATATTTATATAATTGAAAGTGTTTGGGCATGGCAATGTACAACATGAACATGAATGACAATGAAAAACATGAGGTGAGCGATCCTGCTCGATGATTGAAGTTTGCGTATGTGTGTCTGTATATAAATATACACATGTATACATATACGTGTGTATAAATATATATATATATATATGTATGTATATGTATATAACTTATATACATATACATGCATACATATAAATGTACTTATATACATATACATGCATACATATAAATGTACATATATATATATATATATATATATATATATATATATATATATATATATATATATACAACAGCAACATTACCCCATTACCTTAGAGGCTCTCGTCTATGGCGGAGTATGAGAGGTCGGATGTACGCAACCATTCCCATGTGAATAGAAACACACAGAGGTTGTTTCCCTCACTGCTACTTCACAATATGAGAAGTGCAGCCAATTTAGTGAATTATTTGCTTTTATTCCATCATTTTCCAAATTCAAGGAAGAGTGTGTCATTGACTCCATTAGAAATGGAAACAAATTGTGTGTGTGTGTATATATATATATATATATATATATAGCCGCCGATCGTTGTCGTTGTTTCTCCCCATTTTTATCCGGTTCTTTCTCATCCTTTTTCCATTTTCTTATTTCCGATATTCTTTTTCCAATACCATACTCATTATCCTGCCGTGATCATGACTAGCGATCAAACGAAACAACCAAGAAAAATGCCAACTTTTGCTTCGTTATTTCAATCTTCATCCACGCCTGCAATTGCAGACAAAATAATTCATCGATACAAGGGTAGTCCTATGATCACTTCTCGGATGGAGAAGTTTCTCTATTGGCTGAGCCATACAGGTTTTCGCTTGTGGATCTTTTTGGTATGGTCGACCACCATTGGCTACAATTCGTGCGGCCATTGACAGAATTGGATTCAGCAGCACAGTGCGGGGTGGTTTACTTGATTCCAATCATGTTCTTCTACATTTTTCAAAAGAGCAAGATTATTTACGATGTTTTGCACGTCAAAGTTGGATGATATCGGGAAAATATATGCGAGTCACAAAATGGACTCCTGATTATGATCCAAAGATTGAGGTTCCCATCATTCCCGTTTGGATTTCTTTGCCGGGTTTACCGGTACACTTTCATAACAAGGAGGCATTATTTCGGATTGGCAGGATGATAGGCACGCCTATGAAATTAGATAATGCCACGTCTGAGCACTTACGACCGTCTGTATCCCGATTATGCGTTGAACTGGATGTATCGCAGGAGTTGCCGGGATGAGTATATATTCAGCTTTCAAAAAGATGTCTCCAGCAAACAGTAATTTACGAGGATTTGCCGTTATATTGTTCACGTTGTTCGAGGTTAGGACATAAACAAGATGCGTGTGGAATTGATGATGATCAGCAAGCTGACGCGCCACAAATACAAACCTACGACCTCAAAACTTCCTCCAAAATAAGTTTGGCTCAACAGTGGACACCCAAAAAAGATACGACTAAAAAGACAGTTTTGGAATCACAAGATCATACACTTGTACAATTGCCTTCTGAGGCTGCGCACAACAGTTTTCAATCACCAGATTTATTAGCGAAATTCTCAGTCACTGAAGAACAGGATATAACTCGATTGAGAGGTATTGATGATGTTATAGTAAATTCTTATTCACTTACTACACATAGGCCATTGACAATTGCGGATGATGAACAACACAGTTCTAAATTGGGCTGTTCATCTGAGGAGGTATATAAAGATCAAATTGCAAATATAGTGCAGTCCATAATAATAGATGCTGGCCATCGAGAGGCACAATTGTTATCAGATTCTCAGCCTGTCTCTCCAGTGGCTGTTCAGCCAGACTTGGATTTTCAATCCACCCGCGTTTGCTCAGACGTCAAAATAGAGTCATTGATCCATCATCCCCTCCGCTTACTAGATCACGTGCAGCTCTCTCTAACTCTTTTGAAGCTCTATCTGATCAATGAAGATATTTGTTTGGAATGTTCGAGGCATAAGGACCTCCATCTCTCGACTGATTACCTTAAATAGACAATATAATTTTCATGTGGTCGTGGTTATTGAGCCGAAGAACAGGTCTACTGCATTAACATCATATTGTCTTCAACTGGGCTTTACTCAGGCATTGTCAGTTAATGAGGACAAAATCTGGATATTTTGGCATCAGTCACAGTTAAACTTAGAGGCGCAAAGATCAGGGGTACAAAATCACTCACTTAACTTTCGTTGGCTTGCAACTGGTGATGTATTTTGGTGCACAGTAGTATATGCATTGCACACGGTAACTGCTAGGAAACCATTGTGGGATGATTTAATCTCATTTCAGGCAATTACAAATCATCCATGGCTTATTGGAGGAGATTTTAATACCTTTTTAACATTGGATGAGCACCATGGTCGTTCGGCGCCAACACTGCGAAGCTTGCAAGATTTTAAATGACTTTGTTTCGGCAAGCTCTCTACAACCCATTAGTTTTCAAGGTGCTCCATACACATGGAGTGATGGCAGAGGTTTAGGCAGAGTAAGCCGTTGATTGGATAGGTATATGTGCACATCATCATTTTTCGACCTTTTTTGGCTCCTTGCAATATCAACATCTCAATCGGACTACATCGGACCAGTCGCCTATATTCTTAGAGTGTACATCTACATCATCTTCGACGACATCAGCATTTAGATATTTAGATGTGTGGTCTACACATCATGATTTTCATCATTATGTTACTCACCATTGGAAGTTCTTTCCCAACAATGGGTGGTATGCGAGGCTTTTACAGAAAACTGCATCAACTCAAGAAGCAGCTTGTCATATGGAATAAGACTGTGTTTGGAAATATTTTTGATGCAGTTGAAAGAGCGGAGAAGGATGTAACGAGATGTGAACGATCTTATGATTCAACACCAACCGATGATAATCGCAATGCATATCACTTAGCTATGGCAAATTTGAGGAAAGCCTGAGGCAAAAGCAGTATTATTTTGGAAGCAAAAAAGCCAATGTTAAGTGGATGCGTGACGGCGATGCGAACACACATTTATTTCACCAAACAGTCAAGGAGAGAAGACGAAAATAGCACATTCGGCGAATTATGCGAAGTGATGGCGTTGAGCTAGTTGAGCAGCCGGACATAGAGCAGGAAGCAGTCAACTACTATAAAACATTGTTCACAGAGGAAAGTACTTCGAACGAAGAGTCTATACTGCAGTATATACCTGTATGGTGACATCACAGGAAAATACACTATTGCTTTCTTTGCCAACAATAGAGGAGGTTAAGGGAGCAGTATGGGATTTAAGTCCAACAAGTGCAGCCGGACCAGATGGATTTCCTGGTTCTTTCTACAGGCTATTCTGGCCAGTAATCTCTGAAGATGTTCATAAAGCAGCACAAGAATTCTTCTTGGGAGTAAGACCACCAGCAACAATGTCAGCTGCGTTAATAACATTGATACCTAAGGCGAATACCCCAATGTCATTCAACGAATTTCGGCCTATTTGTTTGACTAACTTTATGGCAAAGATTGTTACACGCATTGTGGCTACAAGATTTTCCACTATCTTGCCCAAACTGATATCTCCAGAACAAGCGGGTTTTATGAAGGGGAGGGACATTACTGAACAAATATTATTAGCTCAGGAAATGGTGCATTTGTTGGATAAGCCCGTAAGAGGCGGCCATGTCATAATCAAACCGGACATGGCAAAAGCGTTTGATCGGGTCAGCTGGTATTATCTTGGTAATCTGCTAACAAAAATGGGGTTTCATCCGCGGCTTGTTCGAATACTAATAAATAATTTATCGGCTACACGGTGTTCGGTTTTGGTTAATGGTAAACCGGATGGTTTCTTTCCGATTAAACGTGGTGTTAAACAAGGTGATCCACTCTCCCCACTTTTATTCATTTTATCCTCCGAAGGGTTTTCCAGAGGTTTAAATGCTCTCATGCAAGATGGTACAATACAAGGGTTCCAAGCAGGTCGAGTACCACAGGTGACTCACTTGGGATTTGCGGATGATCTAGTTATTTTTTTGAATGGAGCAGTCCGAAATTTGCAGCGTTTCCGCTATTTCTTGAATGACTATTAATGTGCCTCGGGCAATTAGTTAATCTTCATAAAAGTCAAGTAATTACTGGAGCAGCAGTCGCTGGGAGTCGAGTATCAACCACCCTAGGTATGAATCTCACTACATTACCGATGAAATACTTGGGTTCATACTTGTATAAAGGCATTAATCGTGCATCATATTGTAAGTTCACTGCTGATCACTTTGATGCAAAGTTAAATTCCTGGTCATCTAAACTGCTCTCCATGGCAGGTCGAATTATATTATTAAGACATGTACTGTGTTCCATGCCTACTCATATTATCGCCAGCTCGCGACTGCCCAAAAGTGTGCTTCAAGCTCTAAGCAGGAAAATGGCAAATTTTTTGTGGAATGGACGACATCATTGGAAAGCTTGGGATAAAATTTGTACACCAAAGGAAATGGGAGGTTTGGATATCCGAAATTTGTCAATATTACAGCAAGCTTATGATAGTAAACTGTGGTGGGTGTATCATCACTCATCATCATTATGGGCACAATTTATTCGCATCAAATATGGCACCCGACCGCAAATGCAAGTTCAGATTTATGATTCATCAATATGGAAGCGAATTTCAAGAGCTAATGACTTCATGTAGCACATGTCCAGGTCACACCAGAGGGGTTGTATTGGTCACCGGATAAGCTGGGTCAATTCTCACTAAGATCGGTTTATGGGATTCTTAATACGGGCTACCCCGTGTCCATACGCTAAATCATTTTCTGGTCCACGGTTCCTTTGGGTGGGAGGATTTCTTATGGAGACTATGGCATCAAGCGTTGCCTATTGCTGACAAATTTACACCAGTGGCAGTCTATATACCCTACACAATGTGTATTTTGTAAGAATGATTCAGAGCAACTACATCATCTATACCTAACCTGTACTGTTATCAAGCCTATGTGGCAAGATATATCTATTCTCTTTGCTGGACCATCACCATGGTGTTCATCAATAGGACGTACTTATTGCGATGGTGGAGATTGGCATCTTCATCGACAATCATAGGGCAATTGCATGCCGTAGTTCCCTCGTTAGTGGTTTGGGTTATTTGGAAAGAATATACGCGCATTCGATATAGGGATGAAAATTTCTCATATAGGAGACTATTTGAGCGAGTTCGAGATCATGTGTTTCACTTGGTGTGCAGCAACACAAGGCCGAAAATTTTCACAAAGTTTGCCTCATTTGATTTCGCTCTGCCTTCTCACCACGTATACGGCGGCGTGCTCTAAAGGTTATACCTGGATCAACCCACCAACTGGAAGATTTAAATTGAATGTTGGATGCCACAGTCAAGCGGAACTCAGCAGCAGCGGGTGCTATTTTGCGTACTCACACCGGGGAATTTGTTTCTGCCGTATGTTTTTGTTTACCTGCAGTGATTCCTTTGTGTGCGGAACTCATGGCATTACTATACTCCCTTATCTATTATTCTCGGACGTATGATCAACTCATTGTTGAACGGATTGTAGTGTTTTACTGCACAACATCTCAACAGCGGACACTTTCACAGGTTCATATGCCTTGCAGTTGCAACGGCTTACTACTTTCTTGCGCTTGAATACATCAACAATACAATACTGTCCACGTGAGGCAAATACGGTGGCACATTCATTAGCGGCACATGGATTGAGATCAGTGGGAGTTACACTTTATCAACAATTTAATGCCTTGCCATGCGAAGTCCGTGGTGCTTTCACTTTGGATATGTCTACGCCTCATTTACGATTCTAAACAAAGTCTCCCAATGGGTTGGCAAATGACACGAATGGTTGCCTATGTCTGTGGACATAGGCAACGTTGGTATGATTTGATGCAATTCTTTTCTTCCGTACTTATCTTATTTTGCTATGATTACGATATAGCTCACCTGGTGCGTTTTTGTTGGTTTTCTGAGGAAAATGGATTGCTTGAATGGCCTTGGCTAGCGCAGCCTTCCACTCATCCTTCAACTCGACTACATAGCAGTATTCTCTGCGGTACAAGAGCTCAGCAGATAATTGGGATTTTGTTTCAGGCTCCCTGCAAGATACAATCATGGGCGAAAAGCAACTACCGAATGTACTTTAATTTTTTGATGTATTTTTTGTGTCTCTCCAATCATATAAATATGTACGCTTTTTCCTTCGCCAAGGTTTTATCCACAAGGGTGGTTTTACTTGGCAAGGTTTTAATGCGGCATATCATATATGATTGGAGGTTGACAATCATTACTGCGTTATACTTTCTATTTACATACACTAATATATATATATATATATATATATATATATATAATAAGGATAAAATTAAATAAATAGAATATATATATATATATACACGCGCACACACACACATTTGTATACACACACGCATGTGTATATCAGTGCATATATATATAGATGTATATATGTATATGCATTTTTTTATGCATTGGTTTTCTTAATCATGAGGAAAACATTTTTCTCCTTTTCAGAAAATAGGTAGTTTTCAACATCGTCGCCATATATGTATATGTATATATATGTATTTGTATACATACATATATATATATATATATGAATATTTCATATATCCTTATTGCTTCAAATGCAGTAAACATGTACTCTTTTTCCTTCGTGCAAGATTTTATCCACAAGGGTGGTTTTGCTTGCCAAGGTTTTAATGAGGCATATCATACTGCATTTGAACATTTCCCTACCCATTGTCGTACATGGATCAATGAGTTTTGACCTTTCAGTAGTTTCATTCGGTTATGTTTCGACATTGTTTATAATAACGGTATTCCTCCGCCATAAGTGAGGGTTTTTCTAATAAAATAAGGAGACCTAGTGCTCTTTTATAATAAAAAAATATGCATATGTATAAGTATATGTATGCATATACACACACACACATATATGTCAAGTTTCCCATATTTAAACAAACTACCTATAATATTATTTCCATGTCTATAGCTCTTTTCGATAGCTTTTAAATAATTTATACCATCCATCCGAGTCAATAGTCAATAGATCGGTCGATATTCAGTCAGTAGAGCAGCTGGTACTTCAGTCACTAGTCCGGTCGGCACTCAATTGTCAATAGACCGGACGTCACTATATTCAATAGGCTGGTCGGTACTTTAGTCAATAGACCAGTCGACACTATATCCAATGCACTGGACATGCGGCGCCAGTATAATCCATTTAAGAGTACAAAAGAGGCTCGTTTTGCAAATTACATATCATCAATAATTTCACATAGGCAACATACTTGTAAAGCACAACATACTTCTACATGATCCGACTTCATATTAAAATAAAGATGTAAAAATACAAGTTTTGTGAAACGTCTTTGCAAATACACAAAAGGAAGTTAGACCACTTATCTCGAACCACACATGTTACGTCCTGAAAAATTTTTGTGACGTCGTAACATTTTCGCACCGTAAATTTAATTTCCCCGGTATGCATTTCTAAACTTTGCGATATGCCAAAACCCTAATGAGTTCGATAAAGAACGTTCTCGAACATATGACAAAAATTAATTAAAATTCGTCATAATGATTTAAGTATTAGGTTTAATTAAATCGAATAAAAATACATAACGCGATAAATTTCACTAATTAAACAAATGAAAAATAAAACAAGACATACTTAAATATCTTGGACAAGAAAAAAAGAAAATAAATATGCATGTGTGTGTATATATATACACACACGGTTTTAAGTAGGGAAAAAAGAGGAAAAAATTGTGATTAGGAAAACACGCCAACAAAATACCAAGTGTAGAAAAGTGTGTAGAAACCAAATGATGGTATTTTGTCATATTCTACCCACCCAAAAACCCTAAGGGCCGAATTTACATACAAGTGGTAGGAAAAGATTTCTTCCATTTTGTATTCTTCTATACAACAAAACCATACACACTGTTACCCCAAATCACACTTTATCCTACATGGCATATAAGACAAAATTTTCCCTTTCTCCAACCCACTTGGCCGGTCAGCTTGAGTCAAGGAAGGACAAGACTTCCACTTTTTGGTTATCCTCTCACACACACCTCTAATTTCATCATTTGCCTACAACCTACTCCATCAACCCACAAGATTTTTTCCTTCTCTCCCCTCACACACCAACTTTGGCCGAGACCAACAAGAGGGCAACCTTTTTTCATTTTCTTCACTTCACACATTCCACACTTATTACACTACACAATTAACTCCCTCCTCTCTACTCCAAGAAAAACAAATCTCCAACTCCTTCTTCATCCACATTTTGGCCAGAAGTTTTCTTCAAGAGCAAGGAGGAATTCTTCTCTTTTCTTCACACCAACATCAACCAAATCAAGCTCCATAAATCCTCCATCATTCAAGAGTCATTCAAGAAGGGTGTAGGACTTTGAATCAAGAAAGAACAAGTTAAGAAACTCTATGGATCTTAAGCTAAATTTCTTCCACTTCTTATCTTCATAAGTTGCATACTAACTCTACCATTTTCATCCTCCAAACCGTGGCTTCAAAGAAGGAGGAAGAAGGTAATTTCTTCCAAACTCTGTGGAGAAACACCACTTTTAGGGTAAGAAAACTGAACCAAGGCAAGTACTCTTCCTTAATCCTTCATGGATTTGCAAAGACTAAGTATTCATGTTTATACCAAAGTTGGATCATCATGTAGTTTGTTCAAGTTTTACCGTAAGAATATGAAAGATCTATGTTTCTAACTGATATAAATATACATGCATATACCATATGCACAGCCATACCACCAAAAATATGAACTTTATGAAAAAAAGGAATACAACTTTAGTCCATTTGGTTATGTTTTCTTTTATGATGACCATCAAGTTTGCATTTCTATGTGTTCTTAGTGTTCATATGTTTTAAGATCATGTTTTTAACATGTTTATGTATGCATTATAAGCATGACTTACATACATGGTCTCAATGGTATCATCAACTTCATACACACACACCACATGGCCAAGTGGCCTTTTTGGGCACTTCACTTGAGCTTCATCATTCCATCTTTAAGATGTGCATATAAATGATGATTATGGCTTAAAAAGTGCACTTTTTATGATTTCCATCATATTTATGTTTATGTGTTTCCTTTATGTTATAATCTTGGAGATAAGTAAATGAAGGAAGACAATATGTACATGTTTATTATAAAAATGTACAACATATAACATGTATAAAAAAAATGAGATTTAAATGTGTATATGAACTAGCATAATATTCGGCCAAAATGGCCTTAATGGAATAAAGTAAAATGTTACATGTTAAAGAAGTATATTATGAATACACACACACACAACACGGCCCACTAGGGTTTAAAGGATATAAATCACTTAATATAGATTATGTATACATATAAATGTATTATTAAGTGATTTATATCCTTTAAACCCTAGTGGGCCGTGTATATATATATATATTATATATATATATATATATATATATATACATACATACATATATGGCCCTAAGCCAATTGCATGACCAAAATGATTTAATTTGCATGTTATGTTCATTTATACGTTTAATGTATAATAATGAATACAGTATAACATAAGTTATTTATTTTTAGGTGACATATTAAAGAAATTAGGAATTAAGTGATTTAATTACCTAAGTGTTGAAATATTAGTGGTAAATGGAAAAAAACAAATTAAGGAAATGTTGTTGGGTGAAAAAACAATTGCACAAAGGGGGCTGTTCAGGGCATTTGGTCGATTGGTATAAGTTTGAGGGTAAAAATGGTATTTTCTGAGGTTGTGACATGTGGTATGTGATTAAGTAAGTGAGGTTTGAGGATAAATAGTAAGGTGACCAAAATAACCTTCATTTGGCCAAATTTCATCTTGCATGAACTAAAAAGTTTGAAAAGTTTTTTATCGCATCACATGTTTTAAAAGATCATACGCGAAGACGAATAATAAAAGCAAAACTATTGATTCACCTACACCCATTGTGTTATGTTATGATTATGATTATGTTATGTTGCAGCGTTGGCCTGACATCGGGACCAGAATGGTAGATGTCAGGGGCCCATATTTGCATTATGGCTGAGTGTAACAACGAGTCCGAGACACGGGGTCTCCGTTATAATGCGTCACTGTCAGGACATGTACACATGTTTTATGTCGTACATGTGCTATACGGGGAATCATTCGGTATGTCATTCGTTATTATTCTTATGGAAAGTGCTATAGCCAGTTACAAAAAAGGTTATGTTTCCATGTTAAAAAAATGCTTATTATGCAAGTTATGAAAATCATGTTACGTTTATGAAAAGTCATGTTATGAAAAGTTATGTTTTATGCATCATGCTATAACCATGTTACCTTAGGTTATGATTAGAACATCCTTAAGTTTATTATATCCCTAAGCTGAATAAGGCATTTTTGCATGAAGATGTAATTACCATAAGTCGTGACCTTAGTTTAAGACATGGATTAGAATGTAATTATGGACATGTATGTTAGTGATGGAATTAGGTAGAAAGGCATGATTCTTACGATATGATTTAAATTCTCTATGTTTCGTTTTATACTTGTATTGTGTCACTTTATTTCTAAATGGAGACACGCTTTATTATTTTCGTTATTATGACATCTTTATTTTGTTACCCCGTCTCCCCATGCATGATCCACATGACGTATCTAGTAGGACTACTTGCTGGGCGATTATGCTTTATCGCTCATACTTGCCTTATATCACTTGCAAATGACAGGGTTCCCAAGATTGGGTAAGTAGACGAAGAGCCTCAGCTAGACTATCCATGAGAGAGACATACACTGGGACCTCGCTTTTGAGATCGATGTTTATTTTGCACTTGTACTATTTGGAGACATTGGATATTATGGATGTGTATCATGTATAACGCTTTGTATATATTGCTTGTCCTGTGCTTACTTTTATATCGCTTCCTCTATTTCGATTCATGTTTCATGTCGACATGCATATGTATGTATCCACGCCTTGTACTTCTCGTAGTAGAGTACAGCGGGTGTACCAGGCCGAAACCCTAGTTTTGGTCGAGACGCTACAGGTGGTATGAGAGCCTAGACTCTAGATCCACACCAAAAATGGTAAAGTAAACCCTTAGAATCTAAGTGATGATCTTAGAACTTAGTGATAATATTAGACCGAGAGTGATATCCTTAGATTAGAATCCTTAGAACGGTTAGGTATAGCCGGATAAAATTCTAATTTTACTTGAGTTATTAAGTACTTAATTAAAAACCCTAATTTTAGAATTCTGAACTAAGTATGTAAACAAATTAAATTACGACCTAGAGATAGACCGCGTGCCGGCAGATCGACACAGTTGCCTCCGCCTCCACAGCCACAGGTACCTTTGTCGGTAGAGCCGGTACCACATTTATGGTTCCCGTACCCCCGCCTCCACAGCAACAGGTTCAGGTAGATTTTCAATAGGCCCTCTTATAGGCCTTAGTACAGATAGGGCAAGCCGTGGGAATAACAGCCACCAGCATCATACGACACCCCCACCGCTGCCGCCACCACCCCCACCGCAGCAAGTTACCCGTTTCTTTTATGTGCAGATGAAGAGGGCCCGAGTGCGTAACTTTGAGGGCAGATCTGATGCGAACATAACGAGAGATGGCTAAAAGAAGTACACAATAACTTCGATTTGATTCAGGTACGTAAGGAGATAAAAGCTAAGGTTATTAGACCTTTTCTAATTGGTGAGGCCGATCAGTGATGGAGTACAAGTTTACAACATTTGCCAGCGCTAGTCACTTGGGAGCGATTTCTAAGGAAGTTCCGTAAGTTTTGCATCCCTCCCTTTGTTACTTTGAAGAGGATGGGGATGTTTGAATCTTTATTGCAGGCACCTGGCATGACAGTGGCGGATTATGCCAAATAGTTTACAGCTCTGGGAAGATATGTCCCAGCCATCATAGGGGACGAGTAGCTGAAGATAGTCAAGTTTGAGAGGAGTTTACATTCATGTATCGGTATTAGGATAGTGAATGCAAATTGAAGGAGTTCGAGGAGTTACTGTATGCATGTTATTGCGTGGAGCGCGATACTCTGAGAAGAGATGCAGAGATTAGAGGCAAGAGGCCCCGAGAGGATGAAGGAGATCAGTTCGGACAGTGGACCAAAGTATAGAGGGGATTCAGCAACAGACCCCGACCACAACAGCAGCCACAATAGCCACAACAATTCCAACAGGCCCTACAGCCAGAGTTTCAGCACCCTCAGCCACAACCCATCATCCCCACCGGCAGCTTAGATGTCCTACTTGCTAGCGACAACATAGGGGAGCTTGTTTGTTGATGATTGGAGCTTGTTTCAATTGTGGCAAGACTGGCCACTTGATTAGAGATTGCCCTGAGCCGCGGAAGGGACCCCAAAGAGATGCACCGTAACAGAGAGATGGCCCACGGGCCAATGCCAAAGTGCACATGATGACAGACACATAGGTTCTGGACGTTCCTGATGTAGTGATAGGTATATTTAATCTCTCAAAGTATGATATTTATATACATGCTTAGAAATTGCCTTTTCAAATTATAAACTCTCACAGCTGCTATATAGGTGAACAACATACCTGGCAACATATTGTTTGACAGTGGTGCAAGCCACTCCTTTTGTCTAGGAGGTTCCCTAAGAACCTTAGCAGCTATTCGACATGGTTCAGGCAGCTGGCGATTAGGTGATCATTTCGCATCATATGTATAAGGACTACGAGATCGGGATGGAAGGGCAGAAGTTCGAGGCTACCATAATTCATATATAGATTGGGGACATCGACATTATTCTGGGCATAAATTGGTTGTTCAAGCATCACGCTTTCATCAACTGTCGAGGGAAGCGCGTAGTGGTCAAGGATCCGACCCGAGAGGAGGTTGTCTACCCAGGCAACTCTAAGCTGAAGAAGATACCACGGGATGTATATCAATAGTAGCCCAAGCATATCGAGCGCAGAAGAAGGGAGATGAGGGTTTTCTGGTATATGCCCTCAGTGATGATTCAGAGATGCCTACATTTGACAGTATTCCGGTGGTCTGAGATTTTTCCGATGTATTTCTTGATGACTTGCCTAGTTTACCTCTGGATAAGGAGATTGAGTTCAAGAGAAACGTTGTACCCGAAGTAGATCCTATCTCTAAGGCGCCATATTGGATGGCTCTAGTGTATTTGAAAGAACTAAAGGTCCAGTTACAGGAGTTGATCGAGAAGAAATTTATCCGGCACAGTGTATCACCATGGGGATCTCCAGTCTAGTTCATGAAGAAAACGATAGCAGTATATGACCGTGCATCGATTACACAGAGTTGAATAAGATCACGATCAAGAATAATTATCTACTTCCGAGGATCGACTACTTATTCGATCAGTTGAGGGTAAGTAATTTAAATACTTAATTAACACAAATCTGTTTGAATATAAATTGTAACCGTTGCGTACAGGGTGCTAAAGTATTCAGTAAGATTGATCTTCGTTCCGGATATCACCAGTTGAAGATCAAAACCGATAATGTGTCCAAGACAGCTTTTCTTACTCGATATGGACATTATGAGTTTTTGGTAATGCCATTTAGATTGACTAATGCCCTCGCAGCATTTATGGACCTGATGAATACCGTCTTCCGGGAGCAGCTGGATAAGTTCATTGTGGTATTCATCGGTGATATTCCTGTGTATTCACCGGATGAGGAGATTCACACTGAGCATTTGGGGATGGTACTGAGTATACTACGGGATAAGCAACTCTACGCCAAGTTCAGCAAGTGTGAGTTTTGGCTGCACAATGTAGCATTCCTGGGGCATGTTGTTTCTGAGGATGGTATATAAGTGGATCCCAAGTAGATTGAGGCTATTACTGAGTGGCCGCGACCGACGTGTGTGACAGAAGTTCAGAGTTTCTTGGGATTGATCAAATATTATCGGAAGCTCGTCGAAGGTTTCTCCAGGATTGCAGTTCCTTTGACCAGATTGACACAGAAGAAGACTAAGTTTGATTGGACTACAGCATGTGAACAAAGCTTCGCCAAACACAAGAGAATACTGACATCAGCTCTAGTATTGACACAACTTGTATCCAGTGAGGACATCGTAGTGTACAGCGATGCGTCGAAGAATGAGCTAGATAAATGAATAAACAAATTTCTTATTCTAAATTTCATAAGTATACAAGCGTTAACCTTGTTCTTGTAGGTTGCATATTGATGCAGAAGGAGCGGTAATTGCTTATGCCTCGAGAAAACTTAAACCTTATGAGCAGAATTACCATACCCATGATTTGGAGTTGGCAGCAGTAGTGTTCGCGTTGAAGATCTGGAGACATTACTTGTATGTTGAAAAGTGTGAGGTTTATATAGATCATAAAAGTTTGAAGTACCTTTTCAAGCAAAAAGAGATAAATATGGACATCGGAGATGGCTCGAGCTAATAAAAGATTATGATTTGGCGATCAATTACCATTCGGGCAAGGAAAATAAGGTGCAGATGCATTGAGTAGAAAATGGAGTCACGCTCGGCAGACACCACTTGAGAGAGAGATCGCCGAGTTTGAGTTGAACATGATTGAGCCGACCACAAATGTTCTGGCTACACTGATGGTTACACCGACTCTCATTGATCGGATTAAGGATGCCCAGAAGAGTGATACTGAATTGATGAAGATCACCGGGGATTCGAAAGAGGTATCAAGCAAAGACTTTAAGATTCATAATGATGGCAGTCGTGGTTTCGTAGCAGATTATGCGTACCCAGTGTTGACGAACTAAAGACGGAGATTATGACTAGGCACACAGTTTGAGATTATCAATTCAACCCGGTGCTACCAAGATCTATCAGGATCTCAAGAGGAATTATTGGTGGAACGGGATGAAGAGACAGATTGCAGAGATTATTGAGCGTTGCCTTGTATGTCAGCAGGTAAAAGCAGAGCATCAGCGTCCAGCTGGTTTATTGAGACCACTTGAGATCCCTGAGTGGAAGTGAGAGCATATCATGATGGACTTCGTTACCAGACTTTCTAAGAACCGCAGCGGATATGATACAATGAAGCGTCCCGCTCCCGAACCCTAGCATCGGCAACGGTGCACCTGCCGAAGTCTACTACGAGAACTACAAGGCATCGTTCAAACTTCTTTAACGTCAGAAATAACGTAGAAAATTTTCGCAGAAATGATAATTAAAAATTCAATTTAAATTTATAAATAATCCCAATACTGAAATAAATGAAATGTTGAGGGCTGACGAAACCTAATACATCAAATGAATTCCAAAAATCGAATATAAATAAAGAAAATGTGAAATCCATTAAAGTCCCCAAATGACTCACAAACTTCACTCTCCACAGCTAACGTGATCTAACTCGTCCTCTACGAAAATGTAGTCAAACTCTGATTCACCTATGGAAGGAATGATAGTAGGGGTGAGTGATTTGAAAAAATCACATGTAGGTAACTCGTCTTTTCCCTGAAAAGAACCATACTTACAACAACATACAGACACATAAGGCAAGTAGCACATAACGAGTATACAAAAGTGGTATATACACATAATCATAACTCAAGGAATGGCACGGGATCATAAAGTAAATATATGCGTAAAGTAAGTCACACCACATAATAATGTGTAACTTCATGATGCATGCCCTTACTTTTACGTGTCACACGCAATAAAGATCATGTCATGCGATATATTCACATCTCTACCACACAATGCATGATCCCCGGGGGTTTGTGGCTGTGGGATCCCCCCACCACTGGCCACCTGAACCTGGGTGTATGTAGCCTGTGCGCTACAATCCACCATACCTGAGTGTCTGTGACCCACACGTCACAATCCACCATATCTGAGTGCATGTGACCCATGCATCATAATTCACCATGTCTGAGTGTCTGTGACCCAATGCGTCATAATCCATCATAAATGCAATGCTCGTGCCTTGAATGCAATACAAATTCTATCTTTCTATTTTTTCTAGGGTCCGTGCACCCTTTCCTTGCCTCCTCTAGCATTTATCCCTGGGTTTATTAATTATATAAAAGTTGACAATTTGGTATTTGCCATCAAATATATTTCACACGGCTTCTAGAATTTTCTAGCATTTTCTACTATTTTCCTTTAATTTTCCCTATTTATTTCCTAATTATTTTAATTAGTTAAATTAATACAACTTCAGAAATTAGGTGAAAATATTTTATTTTTAGCATTCTGTATTTTCAGAAATTTAATTATAATTTTCTAGAATTTATTTATATTTTTCTGGAATATTAAACTAATTTTAATTAATTATTTGATATTTAAAAATTCCAAAAATAATAATTAATTTCTTTTCCCCCTTTTTCCCTTCCTTTTCTGCCGGGTACAACCAGACCAGTCCCCCTGTTCTAGCCCGGCCTGCGTCCAAGCTCGGTCTGCGTTCCCTCTGATTACTTTTTTTTAAAAAAATTAAATAAGTTAAATGGGCCGGCCCTCTCCCCTCAATTTTCTTTTTTTAAATCATATTTTCTTCTAACCTCAATAAAATCTTCATTTTAACTCTGAATTGACCCCAATAAATATCAATTGACTCCATTTAACGCGATGAACAATCTGCAACCATCAGGTGGGTGCGTGACTTGCACGCACCGTCAGGGGCCGTACGTGGGCTTCATGCGCCACCCCTGAAACGCGTGCGTGACACACGCGCAGCGCCTTCCAGCTGCGTTTTTCAACTTCTATATTAATTTCGACCTAATTTTTGGGCTATGTGACCTATTTCTAAGGCTACTCATGCAATTTTCTACCTATTCGCATAAAACTCGAGTCTTTTTAATTAATTTCAAATTGCATGAAAAACAACATTACGCACACATATTTTCGCACATATCAACATCATATAAAACATGCATACGAGGACATATAAAATAACACATAGAAAATTTATTGCAAGTACGGCCCAACACACAAAATGCGGACAATCTGAGAAGAGGGGAAGGTAACCTACCTTTTCGGACGAATTTCCTACGCAACTTCCTTCTTTCCTCAAGGCTGGCCGGCATCATTATCTACTAGGGAGGGGCTGGCCGGTTTTAAATGTGTATAGGTGTAGGGTTTAATTATACACACACACACACATAAAAGTTTGGAATTTTTTTGGTAGAAATTGTCTCTTCCTCACTTGAAAAGGCTGCCGCTCCTTGCTACTTGAGGGGGGGGGGGTTAGCAATGGGAAATTTTGGGAGGGGCAAAAAGGCTATTTTTGTCTTGTGTATGTGTGTGTATATATATGTATATCATTTCCTAGTAGGTTTATGAATTATTTTTAAGGTAAAACTCATAATTCCCATCTTTATCTATAGCTACTTCCTATTCTCATCCACATGCATAAGATAAACACTACCTTTTATTTATCCTCTTTTATTTAACTTATGCTTTTTATTTCTTTTTTATTACACCCCAAAATACTGGGTGTAACATTCCTCCCATTTACAATAAGTTTCGTCCTCGAAATTTGCGTATTATGTTGTCAACAACGTCCTATCGATCTACTTAGTCCATTCACCTAGTGTATATCACGATTATCATCCTATCAGCCTCACATTTCGGTTGCTCTGCCTTTAGATTTCACTCACACCATATAATCGTGTTTAATTCAACTTATACGATAGTAATCTACAATTCTGACTTCTTAAACTAATCGTATATGATTCACATATAGATAAATAACCAACTAAATATACATCGAGTAGTGAAGATGGTAGCCATTATACCTCCACGTTACAGGACTAAGTCTTCGAAATTCAATCCTTATATACTTACAACCTCACTCTATAATCATGCCCTTACTTTTACGGAGATATCGTCAGCAGCCTAGTATATGAAATATGTGTATGGACATATTTTTCTTCAAACAAACATGTGACTTAGGTGGCCATAGTTTGAAATATAGCTTTAATTATTTAAAATAATATCCATTCTAATTTTTTGTGTAACCAAGAATCAGAGTGGTTTATACTTGTTTTTCGCAAAAATGTGTCTTAAATGACCACTTATAAAAAATCAATGATATAATTTGCTCGCAAAAGTATTTCGGTAAAATCGCATTAAAACAGTTGAAGAATTAAAATTTAAGGTTTTATAAAACAATTAGAATATGGTACATTTCCTTTTTTATAAAGAAATTATGCGTATTTCGAAAACTACTTTTTGTTTTGCGAAAGAAAATTAAGTAAGTTCATTACATGCGGATAAGTAACTTTAAAACCTTTAATGAATAAAATACTTGCTATATCGATAGTCGACCATTAAAATTTAATTTGACAAAATAATTATCAATAACGGAGATTGAGAAATAATTTAAGAAATACACGTCGTTCTTAAAATATCAACATCTCAAAAGTTTTCTTCTTTTTAGGGTCGTCAAAAGAATTGAATATTTTTTATGTTGATATACCAATACTGAAAAGAATTTAGCTTGGTAAAGTCTAGTAGACTATAAAAAGAATGGGACTCAATAGGGTATTTGCAAAAATAAAAATTTTTGTAGTCCTTATACACTATAGGTATACCTTAATGTACGTGCTCATATAAAATATTTATTTGCTTAAAAAATATATCAGTCCAATATTTCATATAATTCTATAAATCATCCTCTTGTTTGGAATAAGGTCTCCTATGTACAGTTTCTTATAAGTCTAACGTTTTTCTACTCATGATAAAATTTTTAACTTAAATCGTCCAATCCTAGCATGGCCCTCAATCTGTTGATCAACTTAAGGTGTTCTAATTAACCATGCTTCCGCGTGTCACACTGATCCACTGTATCTTGTTACTTGTTGTTTGAACCGTTAATTTTAACCTATATCACATGAAAGGCACCTACTACTTGTTCATGCCTTCTCTATTTCAATTCAAGGCTACTAGATTCAAGCCGAATATATGGATGTCAGCACTTAACCAGCGATTTTGTAATGATATATCATTCCACTATATTTACTATGTTAATTCACGCTTATCACAATTAATCAATATCTCTAATAAGACTAATATCTTTGACCTATTTTAATAAATACGATTCTTCATCTTAGCCATGGATTTTAAACTCCTTTGTACAATATCCTTCACTAAACTCTACTGATCATAACGCTAAATCGTTACTTAGTTTCTATTATTCCTCTATAAATCATCTCTTAGTACCTATCATATTATAATTCGTTTCTTCGTAGCGATGGTCCCTACTTAGACCTAGTCGTGTTCCGACACTACTGTCGATGTAGAGGCATGAACATGCTTCATTTATCATGATGGTACTGGGTCCTATCCCGCTGTTACAGAAAACAGCCCTAGTAACTGCTAGGCCCATCTAAATTAATGCATTAGCCAGCTCCTACAGTAAGGCATCCTGGCTAATATTGCAATTTATGTAATTTAAATATATACTATTCACTTAGGGTTGCTAAAATCACAGCTAAGGGAATGTGCACAGGGTTATGATCAAAACTTAAACAACACAAGTAAGTAAAGTCGTATGGCATACCCTAGGTATACGTGTCCGCTAATCGATCGTCCCTTAAGTGTAGGGTCATAACTTATTTCTAGTGTCGTTCTTGGTATCATTATTTCTTAAGTCTAAGATGACGACTTATTTCCAAAATCATGCTTAATATATGATCAACGCTTATGACTAAAATCAGTATTTATGTCTAAGGTCACCTCTTAATCGAAATAATTATTTATGTCTAAGATCGTGACTTATGAGCAAAATCATCACTTAATTCCTATAATCATAAACTAAACCTACGTTTCCGCTGTGGATCTAGAGCCATGCTCTAAAGAATCACACTGTCGGGCAAGTAGTTCTTCTTGAACTCATCCATAAATGGGTCCAAGTGATCGGCGGCGTCAGTCGTTCCTACATCCTGCGCCACCACTCCTCCGCATATCCTTGTAGAAGAATCTCAAGCCCGACGGCGGCGGTGGTGGAGGAAATATCGTGCCTGCTGTTTCAGCTGCTGTTGCTGCTGTGCTAGATGTTGGTCATGGTGCCCATAGCATCCGTAAGTGCTTGGGGAGAGGCCCCCTGATTCTGGTGGCTATTACTACCATTTCCTCTATTACCGGCTTGATCACGTCTTAGCAACATTTTTTTTCTAGGGTTTCTGACAATTGAAATATATTTATTAAATATATGCTATGTTAAGGGGTATTTTCAGGATTTTTAATAACCTATGGGGATGCATGCAGAAGTTTAGGGGTAAAACAATAAATAAATAGAGAAAACAAAGTAGCGCTCTCGCACCCCTTAACTGATCATAACTTAAGTCTAAGATCATCTCTTAAGTCTACTTTGTTCATTAGGGGTAAACTCGTCATTTTACGAAAAAGATCATAGCTTATGTCCAAGCAATTTAGTTAATCCTGTGTTTCTGAGGTGGATCTAGAGCCTCGGCTCTGATACCACCTGAAGTGACCAGCTCCCGAACCCTAGCATCGAGAACGGTGCAACCGTCGTAGCCTACTATGAGAACTACAAGGCGTCGTTCAAACTTCTTACATGTCAGAAATAACGTAGAAATTTTTCGCAGAAACTATAATTAATATTCAATTGCAATTTATAAATAAACCCAATACTGAAATAAATGAAGTGTTCAGGGCTGACAAAACCCAATACATCAAATGAATTCCAAAAGTCTGATATAAATAAAGTAAATATGAAATATGTTAAAGTCCCCAAATGTCTCGCAAGCTTCACTCTCCCAAGCTAATGCGATGACTCGCCCTCTACGAAAATGTAGTCGAACTTTGTCTCACATGTGCAAGGAATGATAGTAGGGGTGGGTGATTCGGAAAAATCACCCATAGGTTACCCGTCAATTTCCAGAAAGGAACCATATTTAAAATAACATACAGACACATACACACGCAATGAAGATCATGTCATGCGATATGTCCATATCTCTACCGTGCATTGCATGATCTCCGGGGGTTGTGGCTATGGGATCCCCCACCACCGGCCACTTGAACCTGAGTGTCTCTAACTCGTGCGTCACAATCCACCATATCTGAGTGTTGTGACCCGTGCGTCACAATCGACCATATCTGAGCACTTGTGACTCGTGCGTCACAACCCACTATAAATGCAATGCTCGTGCCATGAATGCATTGCAAATTCTAACTTCCCAGTTTTTCTGGGGTTCGGGCACCCTTTTCTTGCCTCCTCTAGCATTTATGCCTATGTGTATTAATTATCTGAATGCTGACAAGTTAATATTTGCCATCAAATATATTCCCACAGCTTATATAAATTTTCTGGCATTTTCCTTAATTTGTCCTATTTATTTTCTAATCATTTTAATTAGTTAAATTAATACTACTTCAGAAATTAGGTGAAAGTATTATTTTGAGTATTTTATATTTTTTTTTTTGAATTTAATTATAAATCTTTGGAATTTATTATATTTTCTAGAATTTTAAACTAATTTTAATTAATTATTTGATATTTACCAAATTCCAAAAATTAATAATTAATTCCTTTTCCCCCTTTTTTCCTTCCTTTTCTGCTGAGTCAAACCCGACCCATCCCCTATTCTAGCCAGGTCCAATCTACGGTCCACTAGCTACCCTTTTTAAAAATTAAATAAGTTAATGGGTCGGCCTGCCTTCGGCCAGGTCCGTTAGCCCGACCATCTCCCCCATTTCCTCTTTTTTTTTTTTCAAATTCTATTTTTCTAACCTGAATAAAGTCTCCATTTTAACTCCAAATTGACTCAAACCAATTTTATTTGACTCTGTTTAACACGATGAACACGCTACAACCATCAAATGGGAGCGTGACTTGCACGCTTCGTCAAGGGCCGCGTGTGGGCCTCACGTGCCACCCCTGAAATGCTGCGTAACACACACGCGACTGCTTCCAGCTGCATTTTCAACTTCTAGATTAATTCCGACCTAATTTCTGTGCTATGTGACCTATTTCTAAGGCTATTCATGCAATTTTCCACCTATTCGCATTAAAATAGTCTTTAATTTCAAATCGTACAAAAACACCATTACTCACACATATTTTCGCACATATCAATATCATATAAAACATGCATACAAAGGCATATAATATAACAAACAGAAAATTTATTGCAAGTACGGCCCAACACACAAGTGTGGGCAATCCGAGAAGAGCGAAACGTAACCTACATTTTTGGACGAATTTCTAACGTAACTTCCTTCTTTCCTGATCATCTTCTCTGGGTGGTACGTCGGTATGTTAACTTCATGCACACATCCTCCTTTACATGATATATTCGTCTCCAGCACTAACGTATGTTTTTTGATTTCTTGGTCGATTATGCTACTGTGGTCGTGGATTGCTGCTTGCAATGGCAACAATAGACACCGATATACAACTGAGCCACAACTATCGCGTTTTATCAAGAATGGAGAAGTGGATACCGAGGCTCTCTGCTCTACAATATACTTTTTTATACACTTTACAATATACCAACAAATCAATCATATAAATATGTATGTTTTTTTCCTTCGCCAAGGTTTTATCCACAAGGGTGGTTTTACTTGGCAAGGTTTTAATACGGCATATCATATATGATTGGAGGTTGGACATTATTTCTTCTTTGTACTCGCTTTTTTCATATGATGACTCTATCATGTAATATGGTTTTCCTCCGCCATAGGTGAGGCAGGCAATAGCTCAAAAATGGGAACCTGCAGCTAAACAAGACACAAACACACACACAAAGAGAGAGAGAGAGACCAGACATAGAGAGAGGGAGAGATACAGAGATATACATACTAAAAAAAAGAATAATAGATAGATATACAATAGATATACATACTACATATATATATATATATATATATATATATATATATGCATAAAGGTTTGGAAGGTGGTGTAGGAATTCGATCACTAACTGCATTGCAATTGGCATTTGATTGTAAAATTTGGTGGGCATTTCATCAAGGCTCCACATTATGGGCCACATACATGCAGCAGAAATATGGAAGGAGAGGGCACTATAGACCTATGCTATACGATTCTCCAGTTTGGAAAAGAATATGCAAAATTAATGGCTTTTGTCAGGACAGATCACACTGTGAACAGGCAGGCTGGGCTTGGTTGCCGGATTCAAATGGACAGTTCACGGTTAAAGAGTGCTTATGAAGAATGCAGAAGTGATAAATCAACATTACGAAGCACCAAGTATATTTGGTGGCCAGGTGTCTCATCTTCTTGCAAAATACTCATATGGAAGCTTTGTAATGGTGCATTGCCACTGCCAGACAACTTGTCTAAATTCATGGTCATATACCCCTCACAGTGTCCGTTTTGCAAAAACAATAGGAGCACCATTGACCATCTATTTTTGCAATGCCCTATAATTGCACCAGTATGGCAAAAATACACGGTCTGGTTTGATGGCCCATGCCACACTTACAGTTCTTTGCGTTCGGCACTCTGGAGCTGGTGGTTAAATTCATCTTCTAATTCTCTACAAGGACATTTGAAAGTCATAGTTCCTCACTATATATGCTGGAATGTTTGGAAAGAATATGCAGGTGTAACATTTGGGAATGAACAGTTACAGCCACGTCTAATGGAGGAGCGTATTCGTATGGATGTCTATAGTTGGTGTGCATCAATATCAGGAAAGAAAATTGCTGTAACTATTCCCTCCTTAGTTACATTGGGTTTGTCTCCTGTTCTACGTCTGCGTAGACTAACTTTGGTAAGATGGAGTACTCCACCCCCAGGAAGATTAAAACTAAATGTAGATGCTGCAGCAGGACGCGGCAAGGCTGCTGCAGGTGCCATTATCCGTGATTCAACTGGATGTTTGTTAAGGCAATTGCATTTACGTTGCCCCGCTTACCCCCACTGCGGGCAGAGATACAAGCTCTGCTGTACTCTTTAATATTCTTCTCACAGCAACATTCAAGACTGATTATTGAAACAGATTGTTCAAGCATCCAATCGCTGCTATCTGTGCGAGGCTCAACCGGGGAGATGCAGTATGATTTACAGAGACTGGACAGCTTCATTCACATAACAAAATCTTCTCTGCAATATACGCCCCGAGAAACAAATTCTGCTGCTCATCATTTAGCATTTTATGCGATGCAACATCCATCTTTATGTGTTTTTGCATCGTCCTCACAGTTGCCCCCGGTAGTCAGAGGCTGCATTGTCATGGACTTATCCGCCAGCTTTCGTCCAGCCAACGGTATTACATTGTTTTCTCCAACTTGTGATTACATTAGCATATATTGTTTCTTACACACTTTGTGCTCTGACTACCTTGCGAGACACATGGGATGGCACATGGCTGCATGCTTGGTGGAACATATGGTTTCGGCAGATAATGTCTACTACATCTTCTTTGTTGTCTGCGCTTCATTGGAGTGCAGACAACGTCGGTACGACTCATTTTCTTCAGCAATATTACTTCGCGCATACGACATTATGGCTTCAGTTTTGATGTATCCTATCTTTGCTGCATGGGTTATGATGGCATATACACTTCGATCATGCGAGCTCTGAAGCCAACTTGTCAACAACATCCGTCCTCGGCATCCATCAAAAGCACATGGCTAGACTTGAAGATTATTTTAAATTCATGTTTGTAATTCATTTTGCCACACAGTTTCGATCCAATTATATAAATATGTACGCTTTTTCCTTCGCCAAGGTTTTATCCACAAGGGTGGTTTTACTTGGCAAGGTTTTAATGCGGCATATCATATATAATTGGAGAATGGCAATCCTTACGTTTCTGCATTATTTCGTTAATTATGAAGACATTGTTGTATAATGGTTTCCCTCCACCTTAAGTGAGGAACAATCTTATAATAAATATTTTCTGCCAAAAAAAAAATATGCATAAAGGTTTGGATTTTTTTTCTTTTGGTAGAAATTGTCTCTTCCTCACTTGAAGAAGCTCGCGCTCCTTTCCGCTGGGGGGGAGGGGTTGGCGCTAGGAAATTTTAGGAGGGGAAGAAAGGTTATGTTTGTCTTATGTATGTTTGTGTGTATATATAGATATGTACATAATTTTCTAGTAGGTTTAGGAATTATTTTTAAGGTATAACTCATAATTCCCATATTTATTTATAGCTACTTCCTATTGTCATCCACGTGAATAAGATAAACACTACCCTATTATTTGTCTCCCTTTATTTAACTTATGCTTTTTATTTCTTTTTTTTCTTACACCCCAAAATGCCAAGGTGCAGCATACTATCTGGGTAATTGTTGATTGTCTCACTAAATCAGCACACTTTCTATGGATGTCGATTCAGGCGTCTATGGAGAGGTTGGTGGAGATGTATATGGATAGATTGTGAGCTTACATAGGACGCCAGTCAATATCGTTTGCGATAGAGATCCATGGTTCACATCGAGATTCTAGAGGGCATATCAGCGTGCCATGGGTACTAAGATCAGAATGAGCACAGCTTTTCATCCGCAGACAGATAGGAAGTCGGAGTGCATCGTATAGACTTTGGAGGACATGTTGCATGCATGAACGTTAGACTTCAAAGGTAGCTGAGATAAGTCTGTGAAGTTGATTGAGTTCTCATATAATAATAGCTACCACTGTTCTATCGGCATGGCACTGTTTGAGGCACTGTATGGTCGTAAGTGTCGATCGCCACTCTACTAAGATGAGGTTGGTGAGAGAGACATCATGGGTCCAGAGTTAGTGGAGAAGACCGTGGATAAGGTCAAATTGATACGCGATCGATTGAAGGCACCTCAAGATAGGAATAAGAGTTGGACATATTCTAAGAGGAGACCGATCGAGTTTCATGTCGAAGAAAAAGTATATTTGAGGGTTTCTTCGATGAAGGGCATCATGAGATTTAGTATCAAGGGAAAGTTGAGCCCTCAATTTATTGGTCCTTACTAGATATTAGAGCGAGTTGGAGTAGTTGCATGTCAGTTGGCGTTATCCATGACATTGTCGCAGGTACATGACGTATTCCATGTCTCACAGTTATGACGTTATGTGAATGATCCCATCCACATCCTTGAGAAGCAGCATGTGAATATCTGTGAGGACGCTACCTACGAGGAGGTACTAATACGCATAGTTGATAGTAAGGAACATGTACTAAGGAGAAAGTCGATTCTGTTTGCGAAGGTACAGTGTAGTAATCATACTGAACGAGAAGCGACTCGGGAGCCAGAGTAGTAGATGTAGAAGCAGTATCTGCAGCTTTTCGTTTGAGGTGCGTAAGATTCAAGGACAAAACTTTTATAGGGGAGGAGAATGTTACGTCCCGAAAATTTTTCGCTACGTCGTAACATTTTCGCACTATAAATTTAATTTTGTCGCTATGCATTTCTAAACTTTGCGATATTTCAAAACCCTAACAAATTCGATAACGAACGTTATCAAACATACGACAAAACTTAATTAATATTCATCGTAATGATTTAAGTATTAGGTTTAATTAAATCAAATGAAAATACATAACACGATAAATTTCACTAATTAAACAAATGAAAAATAAAACAAGACACAATTAAATATCTTGGACAATAAAAAGAAAATGAATATGCATGTGTGTATATAGACACACGGTTTTAAGTAGGAAAAAAGGAGGAAGAAATTGTGATTAGGAAAACACCCCAAAAAATACCAAGTGTAAAAACGTGTGTAGAAACCAAATGATGATATTTTGTTATATTCTACCCACCCAAAAACCCTAATGGTCGAATTTACATACAAGTGGTAGGAAAAGATTTCTTCCAGTTTGTATTCTACGACACAACAAAACCCTACATACTGTTACCCCAGTTATCACACTTTATCCTACATGGCATATAAGACAAAATTTTCCCTTTCCCCAACCCACTTGGCCGACCACCTTGAGTTAAGGAAGGACAAGACTTCCACTTTTTGGTTATCCTCTCACACACTCCTCCAATTTCATCATTTGCCTACAACCTACTCCATCAACCCACAAGATTTTTTCCTTCTTTCCCCTCACACCCCAACTTCGACCGAGACTAACAAGAGGGCAACCCTCTTTCTTTTTCTTCACCTCACACATTCCACACTTCTTACACTAAACAATTAACTCCCTCCTTTCTCCTCCAAGCAAAACGAATCTCCAACTCCTTCTTCATCCACATTTTGGTCGAAAGGGTTTCTTATGAGCAAGGAGGAATTCTTCTCTCTTTTCTTCACACCGACATCAACCAAGTCAAACTCCATAAGCCCTCCATTATTCAAGAGTGATTCAAGAAGGGTGTAGGACTTTGAATCAAGAGAGAACAAGGTAAGAAACTCTATGGATATTAAGTTAAATTTCTTCCATTTTTATCTTCAAAAGTTGCACACTAACTCTACCATCATTGGAAATCTTGGGATTCAATTGTTAACCAAAAGAGCAGGGAGGTTCGGAAATTCGAAATCTCTGCCTAGTCCAGCGATCTTATGATTTTATTGTGGTTGAAATATTATCATTCTCAATCTTTGTGGGCAACATATATGCGAGCTAAGTATGGCCGTTGTTCTACAATATATGCACATGTTTATGATTCTGCTACATGGAAGAGAATTTGTCGCATTCATCCTCAGATGCTTCTTCACGTGGAGCATTCCTCGGACGGACCAAACTGGCCAGCTAAAGCATATGGCCAATTCACAATAAAATCAGCGTACAATCAACTTATCCCAACTAATATTTCGTTGGATTTCTCAAAACATATCTGGTGGCCGACATTACCATTAGGGGCAAGGGTATTCCTTTGGAAATTATGGATGCGTTCACTGCTTTTACCGGAAAATATGTGCAGTTGGCAATCTATATTCCCAACACAATGTGCTTTCTGCAGGATGCATTCGGATGTTCAAGATCACATTTTTCTAAGTTGCCCAACGATACACTCGATCTGGCAGGAAATAGCTATTGTGTTTTCTAGCCCAATGCCATAACATTGCACTATTCACACATACTTTCTAAGATGGTGGCGAAACTCATCATCAAACAATATGCTCGTCCAATTGCGCTCAGTGGTGCCATCGATGGTCACAAGGGTTATTTGGAAAGAGTATGCATTAATAATATTTGGTGATAGCATTTTCTCACATAATCGTCTATATGAGAGGATCATAGATCATATATATTCTTGGTGTGCATCAACACAGGGAAGGAAATTCTCACAGCCCATACCTCATTTGATAACGTGGCATTTTTCTCCCCCTATTCGTTCTCGTAGGTCGCAAGTGGTACACTGGATTCTACCACCCACAGGCAAATTCAAGCTAAATGTTGATGCAGCAGTTGGACGCCACAACTCAGCAGCGGGGGGCAGTGTTACGCAATCATCGAGGAGAATTCGTCTTAGCTCTATGTTTTTATTTACCATCGACTACACCGCTCAGGGCCGAGCTTATGGCTCTTCAATATGCAATGATTTATTATTCCAGGGATTATGACCACCTGATCCTTGAAACTGATTGTAAGATGTTGCTGCACCACTTATAGACCCGGACAATTTCATAGGGCCATATGCTTCGGATTTGCGACGTACAATACAGTTTTTATGCTTAAATTCCTCGTCATTATCTTATTCTCCCAAAGAGACTAACACTGTGGCATATACATTATCGAGGCATGGATTACGGTCGCAAGGGGTAACCATCTTTACATCTTTATCGTCCTTGACATGTGATGTGTGGGGAGCAATTATTTTGGACTCTTTGGTCCCAAATTTAAGATTTTGATGTCTCCTAAAGGGCTGGTGAATTTCTACATTCGTTGCCCATGTCACTTTGGCATAGGGAACGTGAGTATGTATTCACTGCTATCTTTGTACCATTTATCAATCATTCTATCTTTATGCGCTATGTACAGTAACAATGTTTATCCTGTTTTGCTTGAGGATACACTGGATGGCAGCACAATTTTCGTGCTGGGGCGAACGGAGTTCAGGGGCATGCTTTTTTCTTTATTGCCTATATTCCTTGTGAATGCAGGAAACGTTGGTCGTACAAGGCGCTCTTATTCTTCTTACTTTATATTGATTATACAGTATTGACCCATGAGTGGAAATTTTTTCCAATGAATGAGGCCATCATATGCGGCAAACATGGGCGCACACAAGACTTAACTTCTAGGATGCTGCTGATACATCACAGACACTTTGCAAAATTCAGATCCGATGGAGTACGTTGGAGTAGTACAAGGCATATTGTACATGCATTATCTCAGTTTTTCTATTCAGTGCGAAGTATACAGGATCAACGCTCCAATTATATAAATATGTATGCTTTTTTCCTTTGCCAAGGTTTTATCCACAAGGGTGGTTTTACTTGGCAAGGTTTTAATGCGGCATATCATATATGATTGGAGGTTGGCAATCATTACATCACTGCATTCGATTTTTTCATATGATGAACTTATATGTAATATGGTATTCCTCCACCATAAGTGAGGCTTTATTAATAAAAATGTTCCTTATTTAAACATATATATATATATATATATATATATATATATATATTAGAATCAGATTGTGCCTTGCTTATCACACGATTGTCACACCCACAACTGGTTCATGGAAATTATTGTCTCCATTTGCTGCACACGTTAGTGCGTCAGCATCATCTGGACTACCATCACATCTATCGGGAAGCGAACATGGCAGCACATTATCTTGCACAGCATGCTATGATACATCCAAAGACTCAAATATACAGCTCTCTTACACTTCCGCCACTAGTGCGCAGTTCAGTCTCATTGGATCTCTCGTCAATACATTTACGCGTACTTTGATACTTAAGTCTTCCAAATGGATTGGCATGAGCTCTTTTTCCCTGCCTGCGCCTCTCTAGGTTCAGGCAGGTCAGGTAAGTTATTTTGCTTGCTGATTTCTTTTCTTCATGATTGCTGGCTGGTAGTCGATGACTTTGTTGTTTTCTGTCTTTATGTGTGGTTTGGGCATTTTCATATCATGGTCGAGTGGACTTTGGCTGTCATGCTTCAAGGAAGTTGGATCCATATGGCTACATTGTCTTCTGGCTCCCTTTACACGACACCTTTCAAATTGCTGGGATTTCACATACATCAACCTTTGGTCTTCCACAGGGATTGGCTCTCACTCGTTATTTCTGCCTGTCTCCTAGTGGAGGCAGGCAGGCTCGGTATGATATGCTTTTGCTCTATCCTAAACCACCTAGCATGTTTTCTTTGCCATCCTTACATTGTGATTCCAATATATTCTGCATGGATTGGCGTTTGGCTTTGCTTGGCGGACCACGATGCTGATACATATTATTCTATGACGATGCGAGCTTCAAACATTCAACCGCACATTGTACTGTTGTTGCATGTCTTCCAGATGGATTGGCATTCATTCATTGTTTCTGTCGGTCCCATAATAGGTGCCGGCAGACCCGGGACGGGATCCTGTTTCTTCTCTGGCCTCCACTATCATCAACGCCGAGGTTCACAATGGTGCATCACAGTTTCAACATCTTCCTTTCGTTGGCGGCCTCATTTGTTCTTACGACATTAGCCTACAACATCACGCTTGGGGTTTTCTGCGGCATCTCCATCATTCGTCCCATCTGTATCATATGTGGTTTATTGTATTTATCTTATTACACTGTAACGACTATCCACACTTCAATCATATAAATATGTACGCTTTTTCCTTCGGTAAGGTTTTTATCCACAAGGGTGGTTTTACTTGGCAAGGTTTTAATGCGGCATATCGTATATGGTTTGAATGCGGATACCACTCATTTACTTTTCGCGTTATACTCTATGTCACTTGTAATAAGGTTTTCCTCCACCAGAAGTGAGGTCTTTTCTTTAATAAAATAGTTTTGTTTTTTTAAAAAAATATAGACACACACACACGTTGTTTGAGTTATCCATGATGACGATGGTTTCGTTAAGTAAAACAAGTCTATTTGAGGTGGCGGTAGTGGTGGCGGTGAGCACGACGGCTGATTTAATCTACGTCGGAGGCAAGAGAGGTTGGGCTCCTAATGTCAACTATACGGTGTGGGCGAGTCATCGCCGTTTCCACGTTGGAGATTGGCTCCTTTTTAGATTCGATAAAAATTTATATAACGTGTTGGAAGTTATGGAGTCAAGCTATGACAATTGTAATGATCAAGAATTCATAACAAATATAACGCGTAGAGGAAGAGATGTGTTTCAACTCACGGAAGCCAGAGCATATTATTTTATTAGCTGCAGTGGTTACTGTTTTTCGGGCATGAAATTAGCGATTTATGTTGACATATTTGCTCCGCCTCCTCCACCTCCGGGGAACGATGCTTCTACCTTATTCTCAGCTACATGATTTCCTCTTCTGACTATTATACTTGCAACTACGTTGATTTGGTTCCTATGACGCTTCCTGGTTTGAAGAAGAACTGCACCAGGATTTTATGACATTTTTATTTCATAATAAATCTGATGTACTATATATATTGCGTTAAAACACACACACACACACATACACGGTCCTAAGGCCAATTGCATGACCAAAATGATTTAATTTTCATGTTATGTTCATTTATATGTTTAATGTATGATAATGAATAGAGTATAACATACATTATGTATTTTTAGGTGACATATTAAAGAAATTAGGAATCAAATGACTTAATTAACTAAGTTTTGAAATATTAGTGGTATATGGAAAATAAAAATTTAAGAAATGATGTGTGAAAAAAAATGCACAAAAAGCGCTGTTTTGAGACAGTTGGCCGATTAGTATAAGTTGGGGGGTAAAAATGGTATTTGCTTAAGTTGTGACATGTGGTATGCAATTAAGTATGTGAGCTTTGGGGATCAGTAGTAGAATGACCGAAATAACCTTCATTTGGTCGAATTTCATCTTGCATGAAATAAAAAGTTTGAAAATTTAATTTATCGCATCACATGTTTTAAAAGATCATACGCGAAGGCGAATAATAAATGCGAGACGATTGATTCCACCGTTATGTTATGATCATATTTATGCTATGTTGTAGCGCTGGCCTGACATCGATATTGGAGTGGTAGGTGTCAGGGGCCCATGTTTGCATTATGGCTGAGTGTAACACCGGGTCCAGGACATGGGGTCTCCATCATAATGCATCGCCATTAGGACATGTACACTTGTTTTATGTCGTACATGTGCTATATGAGCAATCATTCAGTATGTCATGCATTATTATTCTTATGGAAAGTGCTATAGCCAATTATAAAAGATGTTATGTTTCCATGTTATGAAAATGCCATCTTATGCAAGTTATGAAAATCATGTTACGTTTATGAAAAGTCATGTTATGAAAAGTCATGTTTTATGCATCATGTTATGACCATGTTACCTTAGGTTATGATTAGAATATCCTTAAGTTATTATGTCCCTAAGTTGAACAAAGTAGTTTATGCATGAAGATGTAATTGCTATAAGTCGTGACCTTAGTTTAAGACATAGATTAGAATGTAAGTATGGAAGTGTATGTTAATGATGGACTTAGGTAGGAAGGCATGATTCTTACGATATGATGTTAATTCTCTATGTTCCGTTTTATACTTGTATTATGTTACTTTATTTGTAAATGGAGACGTGCTTTATTATGTTTGTTATTATGACATCTTTATTTTATTACCTCGTCTCCCCATACATGATCCACATGACGTATCTAGTAGGACTACTTTCTGGACCATTATGTTTTATCGCTCATACTTTCCTTAAATCACTTGCAGAGGACAGAGTTCCTGAGATTGCATACGTAGATGAAGAGCCTCACCTAGACTATCCATGAGAGAGATGTACACCGGGACTTAGCAGTTGAGATCGATGTTTATTTTGTACTTGTACCATTTGGAGACATCGGATATTATGGATGTGTATAATGTATGGCGATTTGTATGTATTGTGTGCCATATGTTTACTTTTATATCGCTTCCGGTATTTCAATTCATGTTTCATGCTGACATGCACATGTATGTATCGACACCTTGTACTTCTTGTAGTAGAGTACGGCAGGTGCACTGGGCCAAAACCCTAGTTTCGGGCGGGATTTTTTCTTTGGTCTTCACGTGAATCTAACAATTTTATAATAAAGAGTATCACTTAATAACCCCATCATTGTAACTTACTTTAACTAAATCTATTAATTAATACTTAAAATACCTTTTTTAATATACTGCAATTATAAGTTGTAATAATATTCTGCCATTAAAACATTTCCTGAGTTCGATTGCTGCTCTGCACTTTTTTTTTGCTTTCCAACACTAAAAATAATTAATTAATAAATGATTCGGCTCTATGCACTAAATTTTCTCTTAGCCTAGGTTCGAATCCTTGTGCAGACAACAACTTTTTTTTCACTCGGCCACCTCCCTTTTCTTTTTTCCTCTGTTTTTCTCCCTTTAATCTCACCTCTCGCCAGCCACTCCTTTGTCCCCTCTTTCTTTATTTTTTTCTCCTTCCTTCTCCTTTTCTACCAAAATGCAGCCGCTCTTTCACCCTTTTTTCCATTTATTGTCACGCCCCCAAACTTCCATTACGTCAAAATGTTTTAAATAGGGCATCATAGTAACGTTCTATATATGCTCGTGTTCTAAGTTTCTTGGCATATCGTTAAACCAATGAATTCGGTAACAACCACCTTCGTGTATACGATAAAATTTAAACAAGACTAGTTGGTAACAACTTAAGTTATTAGGTTAAATTAAATTTTATAAAACAACATGACATAAGAAACTAGGACTACTTAAATAAAGGAAAAAGAAAGTAGGACATAATAAGATATTTTGGGAAGAAGAATATATATATATACACACACACACATACAACATACAACACACACCACATACACACACACACACACACACACACACACACACACACACACACACACACACACACACACACACATATATATATATATATATATATATATATATATATATATATATATATATATAATTTAGGTGAATGACGGACGACACCGTCCGGACGTTTTATTAACATATAAACCCTCACTTGTGACCGAGGAATACTGTGGTTACATCAATACTCCTAGATATGGAGGGAGACTCTCCCAAACTAAACAAAAAAGATAAATGAAAATGTACAAAAATTGTAAAATAGAAGACAGTAATAAACTATAAATTGATAAATTTGCCAAAAAAAAAAACAATCTAGTCCTATTTGATGGGAGTTGTCGCATGGAGCAGGTATAAGTTCGGAGGTGGAGCAAGAAACCATCGTCGCTGATACATGATGTACCTCAGAAAGATAAACATGTAAATTGTTACATATGTGAAAAGCCAAATAAATCCGAAAACAAAGTGTATGGAAAAAGATAAGTGAATACCCAGGTTGCCCGTAGCAAAGATAGGTACGAGCAACAATAATTGTATTCCATTCCAGCGGCTGTCAGTTAGAGTGCAGCCATCGATGGACCGAGGTGAATGTAGGACGAACCTCAGCAAGGAAGAGATATATGACATCAGGCAGGTGACAAACAGTGACATGCAGAGAAGATAATTATAATGCGAAACATACCCGGCTTGATGCAGGCGAGAAAGGATAGGAGTGCTGCCGCCATGGAACCATTATGAACGAACGTATGGTGTATGAATATCCATTTGCGAGCTACCTGGGGCCAGGGGGAAGCTCTGAAAGATTGTTAAATATACCCAGGTGATTCCGCATAAGTCCATTTTGTGCTAGAAAATGTGCTACCGAATTACCCTCTCGGGGTACATATGATAGTGTCACTCGCGTGAGGTTTAAAATGCATTTCAGTCGGTCGTAATCCATGCCCAATCGTGTTGAAAGTGTGACCGAGTCATTAATCAAAGTTAACAAAGCCAGACAGTCTATCTCAATCTGTAGATCAAAGTAGCCGGCTGACGCAAAGAAAATAAGTGAAAATAGCAGAGCCTGCAACTCTGCATGCAGTGGCGACAATACCGGTAGAGGAAAACAAATGGACTGGATTAGTTGGCCTGCATCATTACGTAGGACCGCCCCTTCAGCTTTAGCTTGCCCGTGGGTGGCAATCTCCATCTAATAACTCGTATCCATCGTGAACGTAAAGGAAGCGAATAATGCGCATCTAGTAAAGGCTGAAGTGAAGCGGTAAATTTACATCCAGAGATAGATGAACAACATGAAAAAATTCCAACTCGAATACGCTCTTGAAGACATGATAATGAAAAATCATCTCCCCCAAATTGAATATCTACGTATTCCTTCCAAATGACCCAGAAAGCAAACAATGGAACCACCGCAAAAAGCTGGCCAGTCATAGTGGTGGTATGCGCTTGGCGCCACCACCCCCATAAATACCGTCTGGAATTCAACTCAGTAAGAGAGGGGCTATGGAAAAGTATAGATAAGTGAAACCATATTGCCCGAATCACTGGGAAGAAATAGAAAATATGGTTATGGACCGATGAATCGCTGTGGTAAAATACATAGAATGTAGGAAAAGCCACAAGCCAGGCAAAAATATTATCTGGCATAGGAAGCCCATTGCACCATAATCTCCATAAAAACACTTGACCCGCAGTAGGAGCTCCTTTCCAGCAGATATATCGGGCTAATGGAAAAAGGATTCCCTACGGACGACAGGATTCATATGCACCTCGGAGTGTGAATTGCCCATGCACATCATCTGACCAAGACAGCCCATCCTGGGTGTCTTGCACATGCATGGCACAAAAGGAATGAATACAACATATTCGCTTCCAATCAAAAGAATCATAAATAAATGCTTGCAACCCTTGTCGAGTCCCATATTTCTTCCTCAGATATTGCGCCCAAATAGAATTCGATGTCTAATAAGTCCACCACATCTTGCATTCGTAGGTCTTCTGCCGCGTCACTAAATTGCGTATGCCCAAACCTCCCTCTGTCTTTGGATAACATATAGCGTTCCAGGCACACCAATGATGCTGCTGTTTCCATAAAAAATTAGATATTTTCTGATTCAGTTCTGCTATCACACTTTTGGTTAGTCTTGCCATAGCCATAATATGCAATGGCATAGCGGAGAGAACTGATCGAATCAGTGTCAGCCTACCTTCAATACTTAAGAGCCTCTGGGACCAACCTGTCAATCGAGCATCAAAATGATCAAGCAGTGCTGTACAGTAGTGAGAGGGATTAATACATTTAAAGAGATAGGAGCCTAAATATTTAATTGGTAAAGTAGAAATCCGCATGCCCAGAGCCACCGCCACTCGTTGCGTAAAGACACTACCACTAGCCACTAACTGACTTTTGTGATAATTAACTAATTAGCCCAAGGCCTGCTGATATTGCTCCAGAAATGTCCTGAATGTTTGCAAATTGCTGAGTGAACCATTCAAAAAGATCAACAAGTCATCTGCAATGCCTAAATGTGAAACCACTAGAGCTCGACCACTCCGAAAATGCCGTAAACTTCCAGTCTGGAACAAAGTTGTTAGTCCCTTTGAGAACCCCTCAGATGCAAGAATAAAAAGTATGGGTGACAAGGGATCACCCTACTTCACCCCTTTGTATGGCCTAAGGAAACCACAAAGTTTGTCATTAATTAAGACCGAACAACGTGTAGAGTCTAAATTATTTATGATGAGGCGAAGAAATCGAGAGTGAAATCCAAACCGCAAAAGTAATTGTTCCATATATAGCGAGGAAACCCGATCAAATGCCTTAGCCATATCCAGCTTAATCATAACCTTCCAACTTGCAATCTACAATATGTAACATCTCTTTTGCGATCAGAACCTGTTTAGAAATACCACGGACCGGCATAAATCCAGCTTGCCCTGGAGAAATCAGTCTAGGCAATAATATGGAGAGTCGAGAGAAGATAATTCGAGTGACCAGCTTAGAGAGAAAATTAGTCAAACATATGGGCAGAAAATCTACAAAAGTACTAGGATTTGGAACCTTATGAATCAAGCAGATCAAGCATGCTGCCATTGCATTTGGGACTCGAATACCCAAGAAAACTTCTTGCACTGCGAGTAGAACATCTAAGTCCAAGACCTCCAAAACATGTCTATAAAAGGAGCTTGGAAAACCATCAGGGCCAGAAGCACTAGAGGGACTTAAATGCCATGCTGCTCCTCTAACTTCGTCAGCTTACGATAGTACTAATAGATCTGCATTATCTATCGCTATCAAAACCCAAGGAATATGGCTCAAGAGGATATCATGATCAAACGTTGGCTCCGCACTAAACAGATGTTCGAAAAAACTAACGGCCTACATCTATATAGATTGAGACGTGTCAGAGTCAATGCAGTCTTGCCTGCGGATGGAGACAATGGCTTGTCGTTGTCTCCTTGTCTTTACCGTTTGATGGAAATAAGCTGTATTAGCATCTTTGTCCTTAAGCCACTTAACGTTGGCTTTCTATTTCCAATAAAGATATGCGGGCGATTGCATCTTCAGGAGATGGGCCTTCGCAAGATGATATGCTTCTTGATTAACAACCGATGGCATAGCATCGTAAAACTGCTCTGCCCGTACTGTAGCTTCTCAGCTGCGAGTAAGTCACTAAAGATATTACCAAATACACATTTATTCCATGTGCGCAGATCAGCCTTTAAGCGCCACAGCTTGTCATAGAAACCATACATGCCTCCAACTGTTGGATATGACCTCCAGTGAAAGCGCACAAAGCCATCGAAATCCTCATGTGTTAGCCATACATCAAGATATCAGAAAGACGACGGACCAGAAGAATCAAATGATGTACATTATAACAATAAAGGTGAATGATCAAATGAAGCTCAGTGAAGATGCTGCACTAGGCTAGGTACAACAGAAGCGATCCAATCGACGCCACACCTTGCCCAGTCCGTGTCAATCAGACCAAGTAAATCGTGATCCTTGAATGGGTAGGACAATTCACTAGATTCAACAAACTGCTTAAATCAGCTAATGTCCGTAAGGTTGGCGTGGAACTTTCCTTATGCTCGTCTAATGAAAGAAACGTATTAAAATCACCACCAATTAGCCAGGGTAAATCTGTCCCCATAGAAAATAATGTCAAATCTTCACCGTATGTCGAGCGTAAACAGCAGTAAGACAAAAATCCTTTGCACTAGCTAACCAACGCATATGAAGAGACATATTTTGTACAACTGAACGAGTGTCAACAATCTCCAAAAAAGAATCATGCCAAATAAACCAAATATTATCATCAGCAGAAGAACATGCATGAGAAAAGCCAAGTTTCATCCGAATATGGTCTAGACGAGAAGGCCGAAGCTTGGGTTCTAATAAAATTAACAAATGTAAACTATACTGACGTGTAAGAGAAATAATGCATGTGAAGAAAGTGGTAACACCTCAAACATTCCACAACAAAACCTTTATTGAGATGTTTTAGAAGAAAATTGAGTGAATGAACGCTGTAATGCTCCACGGGTAACCATAGAAGATTGAGGTGCAACAGGCATATCACCTTTCTTACGACGTGGGCGTTTAATACGAATCTTCAAAAGATGATCGACCACATGAGAAACACCCGGATGAGTGACATTGAGGTAACCATCTTCAGCAGGGGATGT
>AP025067.1:5836521-5993035 GCA_036186865.1 Eustoma russellianum | reverse complement strand
AGACATATTTTGTACAACTGAACGAGTGTCAACAATCTCCAAAAAAGAATCATGCCAAATAAACCAAATATTATCATCAGCAGAAGAACATGCATGAGAAAAGCCAAGTTTCATCCGAATATGGTCTAGACGAGAAGGCCGAAGCTTGGGTTCTAATAAAATTAACAAATGTAAACTATACTGACGTGTAAGAGAAATAATGCATGTGAAGAAAGTGGTAACACCTCAAACATTCCACAACAAAACCTTTATTGAGATGTTTTAGAAGAAAATTGAGTGAATGAACGCTGTAATGCTCCACGGGTAACCATAGAAGATTGAGGTGCAACAGGCATATCACCTTTCTTACGACGTGGGCGTTTAATACGAATCTTCAAAAGATGATCGACCACATGAGAAACACCCGGGATGAGTGACATTGAGGTAACCATCTTCAGCAGGGGATGTGTTAGATAATACTCTTGCAACATCCAAGGCCACCATACGCAATTCTTGAGCGTCAATCGAGGGATCATCATGCAGCTCTGAATCTGAGGTATGCGTCAGCATAGGTTCCTCATCCACCTCAATAGGTGCCATGTTATCAGCAGATGATCAATGTAAACGTGCCAAGTCTTGTGTATGTGAAACCTCCTCAAGTTGAAGATCATTCGAAATTGAAGGTTCCTTTGATCCTGCCCTGGGAGTTAGAGGATATGCATGAACTTATTGGCCAATATCCACGGAGACCAAAGCCAATGCAGCAGGAGGTTCCTCCTCAGCTGCTGTATCGTGGACCTCCTCATCTGCTGCGTACCTAGTGGTATGTTCGTAACATGTTTCTTAGGTGTCCATTGTTGTGCAAGGTGGGGAATGATAGTAGCCGATTTAGGCTTAGCAGGCAATTTCGAGACAACCTTTACCCGTGGCTAGGTCAAAGTTTTTGTGTGCTTACCATCAGCACATTAGGTGGATGAATGTCCTAGAATCCGGTAGGATGAGCAGTAGGCAGACAAATTTTCATATTCCACGGGTTGAAAGAAATGGAAGTCGTCACTCTGAATATATAATCGTTGAGGCAATTACTGAGATACATCAATTTCAATGCAAACAAGGGCAACAGAGGGACGAAGAAGCTGCATGGTGGCCGAAGCTGCCTTTAGGGGCGTGCCAATCATTTTGGCAATCTCAAACAATGCTTCCTGTTTGTGAAGGTAAGTAGGAAGGTCGGGCAAAGATATCCACACCGGCGCTATAGGGATATCAATCTTAGGATCATAATCATAAGACCACTTCGTAACACGCATGTGAAACCCTAAAACTGTCTATTTACGATGTGCAAAACACCTACAGTAATCATCTTTAGCATCGAAATGCATCAGAATGTGTGTAGAATCTAGTAAAGTGATCTTAACCGAGGCCTTGAACCCAATTTTGTCGAAACATTTATGGATGGCCTCGAGTTTCAGTCGGCCATACCAAAAGGTTCTTATGAGATAGTATTTGAAAGATTCAGCAAGAGAATTTACCTCCTCACAAGTGAATTTGATGGCGGACACACCTTTAAAACGAGTTATCTCACGAGGTGAAGATTCGCCGCAGGAGCCGTAAGAACTGAAGCAAAGGATCACTTTGTTGTATCCATTGCGCCGCCAGCAACTTTGGGATGCTGCGATCAAACGATCGTATGAATGAAACACCCAGAGCAATGTGAGACTGGAGATTCTAAACAAATCGAGGAAATCGAACATAAAATTAAGGCAAAAGCAGAGAATCAAACTCATCCTGCTGCCGCCGCTAGAAATTGCCAGAGCCACATTCATCTTTTTTTAAATAAAGGAGTTCGATGCCTCCAGTCTTTATTATATAATGAACCCTCACTTATGGTGGAGGAAAACCGTTAATACATAATTGCAAAACTTAAAATAATGAAACAACTCAAACGCCGAACAATAAAACAGAGAAGACCGCGAGATCTTTAGAATATGGATATTTGCCCAATTTGGATACGGTATGTCTCATTAAAACCTTGGCAAGCACAACCACCCTTGTGGATAAAATCTTGCACCAATAAAAAAGAGTACATATTTATCCAGGTTGGGTCAGCATTGCATAACTTGAGAAAACATCCATTAAACAAATACCAATATCATCGTGGAAAGACTCTGTAGTTGCCAGTGGTATCCGAAGCAGCCCATGCAAAACAAAACAGAAGAAGAGAGGGCATAAGTATGTGTTTCCCTAAGTGAAGAAATATAAAAGCATGCAGAAGCAAAAGCGTATCCAGGCTACCTGCATCCATAAGAATGCATGTAGCAAGTGTATAAGTGGGCCAATCCATGTGGAAGACTATATCAATAACGTGTATGACGTATGTCAAGAATGACAAATATGACCTGTAGTAACATCTAGGGTAACACAACTGCGTACAAGAGATGGTAGTATACCTTGGGTGAAGGAACATCTCGAAGTAGTCTTAAGTTTGCTTCTCGGTATGTATGCATGACTAAAGTGTTAGTCTGTCTGATAAAAAATACAGCTATCGTTGATGATAAACATGTGGCATAAGTGATGTATCCGAAAGCATCCTCACCAACTTTTGACAATCTATCTCCAATGTAATGCAAGGATGAGTAGCTAAAAAATATAAGAGGCCAAAAACTGCAGCTTGCGTCTCTGCAGAAAATGGTCGAGCCATAAGTAACCGGAACGTAATGGCACCGAGACATACCCCAGTGGAATCACACAAAATATCACCGCCGCGGAAAAATTGCGTCCCACCCCGCATCTGTATTTAGCTTCAAGCGCCCAGACGGGGGGGGGGGGGGGGTAGCCAACACACTACTTGTAGCTTTTGTGGTCGATGAGGTGGTAAAAGACCCGCCAGTTGAAGTGTGTTAGAGCCTGAGGCAAGTTTAGTACCATCAATCGTTTTTCCCCAGGAATAAAGGTCTGCACGTATATTGGACATTAAACTGGCTGTCATCCAGATATTTTCCTCATTGTATATGATAGATGTATAAGAGCACTAGATATTATACAAAATAAGTCCTGGGACAATTATGTATAAAATACCCAACACCGAACTGGAGGAAGAAGACAACCACCAAGCCATTAGATATGACCACAAGTTCATATACCTCGGATAAACTCCATCCAAACAATCCGCATAAAATATCCAAATTGGGCGGATGTTTTGACAATTAAGAAATAGATGTGTAACCTCTGCCAATGCCATTTTGAAAAAAGGACATTGTGTTGGTCTAATCACCATAAGCCGCGTAAATAATCCTCCAATGGCAAAGTACAACGAGACAAACACCATAGAAAATTACTAATGATAGGCCGCTGGCGTTTATGCCAAATAAACATTGAGGATAAACTGGTTGGACGAGATAAATGACATACTTCAAATGCTGAGCGTAACGAGAAAACACCAAAAGAAGTTAGCTGCCAAATGAGAATATCCTCATCCCAATGACTGTGTGTGATGCATAAAGAATTAAACTGACAAATGAGCTTCCATGTTGGAGAGTCAGTAAGGCGCGGCCGATAATCCTCTCTAACACCATATTTAGCAGTCATATATTAACTGCACAAAGTATTTTGCTGATGATATTGCCACCAAATTTGACAATAATATGTATCTTGTAAGGTGGCAGGATTATAAAGTCCTAAACCTCCTACGAATTAGGGTATTTGTACTCTTGTCCAAGAAACCCAATATCGCTTCGGTCCCCAGTAGAACCGTGCCATTTTCCGGTGTATAGCTTGCATGACTGATTTTGGCAGTCTCCCAGCAGCCATTACATGCAAAGATAAGGTGGAAATAACATATCTCAAAAGAACTAACCTTCCTGCCTGTGATAATAATTTGTTGTGCCAGCCATTTAACCGTGGATCAATATGCTACAAAAGTGTTGTACAGTAGCGAGCCCTAAGAATAGCTTTGGGTAAAAATGATCTAAGATACCAAAAAGGTAAAGAGGTTGATTGCATACTGAGAACTGTCTCGAATTGGTGACGACGAACGGAAGTAACATTTGATGATACTATAAAACGACTCTTCTGATAATTAAGCTTCTGCCCCGAAGCATACTCGTACCCAGTCAGGAACTCCTTAAATGCTCGTTGTTCCCTCACAAAAATACTAATAGATCATTTGCATATGCCAGATGAGTGATATCAAAAGGCAATCGTCCCAATCTAAAAGAAGTCAATCGTCGATTAGCTGCATAAGCGTTAAGGCCCCGATTGAAGCCTTCCAAAGAAAGAATAAATAGCAAAGGTGATAATAGATCTCCTTGTTTAACCCCTCGGGTAGGCCAGAAAAAACCACAGGGCACATTATTTACCAATACTGAAAATCGTTTACTACGTAAATGGTTCAGAATCAATCGTATAAAAAGGCTGAGAAGCCAAAAGCGGACAATAACAACTCCAAATATTCCCAGCTAACACGGTCAAACGCCTTCTGCATATCCAACTTCAGACATAACTGAGAACCGGCCCCCCTCTATCTAATATATGTATCATCTCACGAGCCAGAAGGACCTGTGACGATATACAATAGCATTTGAGAAAGCCAGTTTGTTCCGGCGATATTAGCTTGGGAAGTAAGATATTGAGTCTCGTAGCTAGTATATGCGTACATATTTTGCTCATGAAGTTCGTCAAACAAGTCGGCCGAAATTCACCAAATGTGCGCGGTGATGTAACTTTTGCCAACAAAGTGATTAATGCACTAGCCATGATAGCAAGCTACGGAATACCCAAAAAGAACTCCTGCACCGCTTTAATAACATCAGCAGAAATAATAGGCCAACAAGAATGAAAGAAATTACCATGAAAACCATCCGGGCCAGCAGCACTTTGCGGATCCAGGTGCTAGACGGTAGTTTTAATTTCCTCTGGTTGCGATATTTGTGTAAAAGTGACATTCACCTCCGATGACACCAACCGAGGGATATGTTCTAAAACCCGATCATAATCACCTGTGTCCTGTATAGTAAATAATGTCATGTAAAAAGAAACTGCTTCGTTCTGTATCGCATCCTGTGTAGCACAAAAGACATCATCTGAGGTATCTACGTGTTGTATCTGAAGTTGGCAACGATGGCCTTTAACGACTGAATGAAAATATTTTGTATTGGCATCACAATCTCTAAGACATCTTATTCGTGCCTTTTGCTTCCAAAAATCAAATTCATACTTTGAAATAATTAAATATTCGGCTTGGACTTATGATATGATTGTCAACTTTCCAGCGTAGGATCATTATCGTACAATTTCTTCGTCAATCGCATCAAGTGCTCAGCCTGTTGAATTTCATTAAAAATATTGCCAAAAATGTTCTTATTCCATAATTGAATATCATGTTTGAGCCACAGCAACTTGCGATAAAATCCATACATACCACCAACTGTGGGATATGACTCCCAAGACGTCTTAACATATGCATGAAAATCCGGATGTGAGAGCCAAGCATCCAAGAATCGAAAAGATTTTGGGCCAGCTGACCAAGATAAATTACAAACCAACAGTAGTGGAGAATGATCAGACGGGACACGAGTGAGATGTGTTAACTGTAATTCATCAAATTCATCCTGAAATAAAGAATTAATGCAAACCCAATCCAAACGCCATTGTACACGGCCTAGACCACGCCTGTCTGCCCATGTAAAACGTGTGCCGTGAAATGGAGGATCCATTATTCCACTATCTTTGACATAGTTATTAAAATCCTGGAATGAAAAGAGGTGGGGATTCGACCGATCCTTATGATCCTCCAATGTGCAAAAGGTATTGAAATCCCCACTTAATAACCACTATAGAGACTATGAAGGAGCATGCACCCGCAGTGCATGCCAGAGAGATCGACAAAGTACAACCGTGTGACGAGCATAGACAACCGTCCACCAGATGGAAATATTAGTGGGCAAGAACACAAAATGAAAAGGTACTAATTGAACTTCCTCGCATACCTGAATAAGATGATAGTGAGAATCCCTCCAGAAAACCTAGATTGTTCCAATATTAGAGCTAAATGAATGTGAGAAACCTAAATCCAGACGAACACGTGTAATATACAATGATGTATGCTTAGGTTCCCACAAAGCTAAAAGATTTAGATGATATGAATGAACCAATTGATTTAACCGTGGCAATGATGGCTGAATGCCATGTATATTTCATGTCATAATATTCATTGAGAAGATGTAAGAGTATCACTTAATTGAGAGGATCGAGTTGCACTACGAGTAAGTACTGTGGAAGGTTGCAGTGGAGGCAATTCTTTTCTATCGCGTCGCCGCCTTTTAGACACAACAAGAATGAAACCAGAATCATCCACAGGTGCATCGAGTCTAGCCAAAAGCTCCTCATCAGACAGCGACTGACCTAATAATTGTATCCGACGAGATATATCTTCAGATACAGCTGGGACATCAATCTGATATTGACTATGAATATGAGGTATTTCCGTATCAGAACTTCTCCCCAAATCGCCATCATCTGCCACATCTACTGGCGCATGATACTCAACATCCTGCCCTAAAAGTGATATGTCCTACGCATGATTAGGCTATGATAACTCATCAGTGGAAGTACTAGTATTAAGGATAGGCACTGGATCCGTAGTCTCTGGTGCATACTTTGGCTGCCATATTTTTTTGGGCTATGCATGTTTCTCACCAGGAACCTCCGTGACTGGATCACTGCGTTTATTGCACAAACCATCCTTGTGGCCGAACGTTCTGCATGTCATGCAATATAGCGAAAAATCTTCATAGAGAACAGCTTGAAAAAAATGATGATGCACCACAGTCGACATATATGTTTGAAGGAAGATCTTTGGTGATGTTAACTTCTATACAGACTCTAGCAACTGAGGGTCAATTAAAATTGAGAGTAGCCGTATAAACCTTGATCGGCTGGCATATTGCACGTGCAATCGCATATAATGCCCTTTGATCGTGTAAATGAATAGGCAATCCAATAAGGGAGACCCAAATGGGAACCATCAGTATCTCAAACTTGGGGTTGAATGCCGGTGTCCACTTAGTGAGCCGCATTTCTTAGCCAAGTATGCACCAAATTCCACGTTGAAAACAGCGAGTATAATCATCTTCCCTATCAAAATTGAGCAGTATATGTGATTCATCCAAAAGTCCAATGGAAACCGTAACTGCGAAACCAATAACGTCGAGTGCCCGGTGGATCGTAGCCATTGCTGGCCTACCTCGCCAAAATATACCAACAAACACATAACTGAAACACGAGGCCAAGGATTCAATTTCAGAGGAGGAGAATTGCACCGATGGTGCACCTTTATATCGTCTGATTTCACGATCCAAGAAAGCAGTGGATGAGGATGAGACAACTAATGCCAAAGATTTGGAAAGTATTGTTGGATCGCCAGCCATCGCAGGCAATGAAGAGCGGATCGCGTGATCGCCAGCCGCCGCCAGAGGTTTAGAGCCACATTCATCTTTTCTTTTATATTTTTTAGGTGAAAGACGGACGGTACCGCTTGGATATTTTATTAATATTTAAACCCTCACTTGTGGCAGAGGAATACCGTGGTTACATGAACGCTCCTATCTATGGTGGGAGACTCTCCCAAACTAAACAAAATAGATAAGAAAATATGCTTAAAAATCGTAAAATACAGGAGAGCGGTAAACTATATTATGAAAAAATCATCAGGAAACCCTCTAATCCCAGTCGAAAGTAGCTAATGCAGGGCCTGACGGTGGAGAATTTCGGACCTTTCTTCGGCGCATGGTGACAATGTCTCTGATATTTGGTGAACCTCAGAAAAGCAGACATGTAACTTATTACATATGTGAGCTGACTGATTAATCCGAAAACATGTTGAAAGGTAAAGGAGAAATGAATACCCAGGTTGACAATAACTATGATAGTTACAGGCAACAATAAATAAAAGATAGTCCCACAGATATCCATCCTCGAACAGTTTGCGTTAGTCCCGTTGTATTGGAGTGTGAATCTCAGCACAGAAGATAGATGCGAAATCAGAAATATGAGAAACTATGAACTGCATAAGAAATAAGTATACTGTAAAACATACCCGGCCGCCTGCATCAGATGGATGCAGGCATGATATTTGAAAAGTGTTGTTCCCATGAGGATATTACGTAGGAATTTATGGGGTACGAATATCTGTATGTAAACTACCAAGTGCCAGTGGCGGAAGATCCGCAAGACTGTTAAATATGCATGTGTGTACCAACATCAATCCATATTGTGCTACATAGTGGGCTACCGAATTACCCTATCGGGGTACATATGAAACGGAGGCTCACATGAGGCTCAGAAAAAGCTTGAGACGAACGTAATCCATGCCCAATCGATTTGACAGTGCGGATGACTTATCAATCAAATATAACATCGACAGGCAGTCGATCTCAATATGTATATCAAAATAACCTACTGTCACAAAAAGGAGAATGGAGAATAGCATAGCCTGGAGTTCTGCATGCAATGGTTGCAATATCGGGAGCGGCAAACAGATGGCCTTAATCAGCTGACCAGCATCATTACGTAGCAGATCTCCTCCAGCCGCCCCTCTTCTTTCTGCCGCAGCATCTATATTAAGCTTTAACTTACTCGTGGGTGGGAATCTCCATCTAACGATTTGGATGTGCCTGGAGCGTAAAGGCGATGAATAATGAGCATCTAATAAAGGCTGTAACGTAGCTGCGAACTTGCTTCCAGAGAAAGATGAACACCATGAAAATATTCTAATCTGAATACGCTCTCTAAGCCGAGATAATGAAAAGATGGCTTTCCCAAACTGTATTAATGCATACTCTTTCCAGATGTTCCAGGACACAAGCAATGGAACCACTGCTGAAAGCTGGCCACTCATAGTCGTGCTACTTACCTGACGCCACCAACCATGTAAATACCGCTTGAAATTTAATTCAGCCAAAATCAGGCCGCCAAAAACTAGTGCTTAATGATCCCATATTGTCCGAATCATTTGACAAGTATAAAAAATATGATTCTGTTCCACCGACGCACTTCGACAGAAGACGCAACAAGTAGGAAATGTGACAAGCCAAGCGCATGTATTTTCCGACATAGGAAGTGCATTATACCACAGTCTCCATAAAAACACTTGTCCCTGAGTTGGCGTCCCTTTCCACCAAATATATTTGGCCAGCAAAAATTGTTGGCCTTGTGTACAACAGGCTTCATATGCACTTCATAGAGTAAACTGACCATGTACATCAGCAGACTAAGTAAGCCCATCCTACGTTTCTTGCACATGCATGGCACAAAATGAATCAATACGGCATATTTGCTTCTAATCAATTGAATCATATATAAATGATTGTAGCCCAGATCGCGTCCCATATTTTTGGACAAGATATTTTGCCCAAATCGAGTCTGACGTCCGATATGTCCACCACAGCTTATAATCATAGGCCTTTTGCATTGCAGAGAGACTTCGAATTCCTAAGCCACCTTCTGTCTTCAGATAACCTATTGAAGACCAAGCTCGCCAATGATGCTGCTTCCGCCATAAGAATTGTGACATCTCCTGCAATGACACTTTTAGGTAGATGTGCTGTAGCCATTAAATGCAGAGGCATAGCGGAGAGAACTGATTGAATAGGTGTCAACCTACCAGCTGTACTGAGGAGTCTTTGTGACCAACTTGTTAATCTGGAGTCAAAATGAAAAGGTAAAGTTGTACAATATTGTGCTCGATTTATGCCTTTAAAAAGATATGATCCCAAGTACTTTATTGGCAGAGCCGAAATCTACATCCTCAAGATCGACAACACCCTTTGTGCAGAAACATTAGCACCGATGACTAATTGACTTTTGTGATAATTGACCAATTGTCGCGATGCCCGCTGATATTGCTGCAAGAATGTTTCAAAAGTTTGTAGATTGCCACTTGAACCATTTAGAAAAATCAACAAATCATCCGCAAAACCAAGTTGTGTAATCACTGGAGCCCGGCCTGTATTGAAACCCCGTAGATTTCCTGTGTTAAATAAATTTGTAAGGCCCCGAGATAATCCCTCCGATGCGAGAATAAAGAACAAAGGCGACAAAGGATCTCCTTGTTTAACCACTCTTGATGGCCGAAAGAAGCCTCTTGGTTTTCCAATGATCAACACCAAACAATGAGTAGCGTCCAAGTTGTTAATGATGAGCCTTAAAAACTGCGCCTGAAAACCAAACCGTAAGATCAATCGTTCCAAATATATCCAGGAGACACGATCAAAAGCCTTGCCCATGTCTAACTTTGTCGTCACCGGCCCTCCTCTACTCTTGCGATCTAAAATATGCACCATTTCCTTTGCCATCAAAACTTGTTCCGCAATTCCAAGGCCTTGCAGGAAGCCTGCTTGTTCTGACGATATAAGACGCGGCAACAATATGGATAACCGAGATGAGATAATTCGAGTTACCAGCTTAGAGAGAAAACTTGTCAAGCATATAGGACGGAAATCTGCAAAAGTATTAGGATTGGTCTTCTTGGGAAGCAAACAAATCAAAAAAGCTGCCATAGCCTTTGGAACACGAATACCAAGGAAAAATTCTTGGACTGCAAGTAATACATCTAAGTCCAAGGCATTCCAAAAGTTCCTGTAAAAAGAGCAAGGAAATCCATCTGGGCCAGGTGCCTGGAGGGACTCAACTGCCGTACTGCTCTCCGAACTTCATCTGCCTGTGGTAGTACCAAGAGATTTGCATTATCTTCCTCTATTAACACCTGTGGAATATGTCTCAAAAAATCTTCCTGATCGAATGTGGGTTCCGCAAAAAATAATCGCTCGAATAAGTTAACCTCCTATATGTGAATAGCTTGGTCCGAGTGACAATCCATTTTGTCTTGTCTTCGAATGGAAACAATAGCCTACCTCTGTCACCTTGCTTTGATTCTTTGATGGAAATAAGTTGTATTTGCATCACCTTCCTTTTTCCACTTAATGTCATCCTTTTGCTTCCAATAGAGATATGCATGGGATTGTATCTTAAGAAGGTTAGCTTTAGCAAGATGATATGCTTCTCTATTAGTCTCCGTTGGCATGGCACCATAAACCCTTTCAGCCTTTATGGACTCGTCTTTCGCCTCCATCAAATTACTAAATATATTGCCAAAGACTCCTTTAATCCATGCCCTTAAATCCGCCCTTGATCTCTGCAGCTTATCGTAAAAAACATACATACCTTCAATTGTTTGATACGAATGCCAATGTGATCTCACATATCCATCAAAATCGTCATGTGCTAACCAGACTTCAAGATATCAAAAAGGCGATGGACCAGTATTCTCAAATAATGGCTAGTGCAACAATAGAGGGCATGACCAGATGTAGCACGATGAAGATGACGCACCAAACTAGTGCCAAAAATGTCAAAGAATCCTTGTGTACAGAAACTGCGATCCAAGCGGCGCCACACCTTACCCAGGCCACGCCCATAGACCATGTAAAACGAGACCCTTAAAAAGGAAGATCTAATAATTCACCAGAATCAACAGAATGTTTAAAATAAGATAGTGTCTGTAATGCTGGCGTGGCAATGCCCTTATGCTCGTCTAAGGATAGAAATGTATTAAAATCATTACCAATTAGACAAGGTAGATCAGTCACAGCACAAAATAAAAGTAAATCATCCCATATGGGGCGACAAGCAGCAATCGTATGGAGAGAATAAACAGCTATGAGCCAAAATTCATGTTCACTAGCTATCCAACAAAAATGTAAAGACATATTTTGTACACCCGGCCGAGTGCTTAGTAGCTCCAAAACATAGTCGTACCAAAAAACCAAATATTTTCATCAGAAGGACATGCATTAGTAAAACAAAGTTGTAGTCGAATACTTTCCAACCGAGATGGCCGCAACTTATGTTCTATTAGAATCAGAAAATGTAACTTATACTGACGTGTGAGGGAAATAAGACGCATGAGGGAGGTGTTACCACTTCTAACATTCCATATTAGAGCATTCATTGAGATATATCAGTAGAGGATTGAGTGAAAGAGCATTACAATGCTCCACGTGTACCTACATAAGATGGCGGAGCCGCAGGCATTTCACCTTTTTTTCTATGTAGACGTCAAGGGCAAAGGTTTAACAAATTATATTTTTTTAGGAAAGGAAATTTTATTGGCATAAACCCTCACTTTTGGCGGAGGAAAACCTTATTACAATAAAAGAAAAGAAGCCAAGCGTAGCAGTATGCGATTATCAACATCCATATTATATATGATATGCCGCATTAAAAACTTGTCAAGTAAAACCACCCTTGTGGATAAAACCCTGGCAAAGGAAAAAAGCGTACATATTTATATAAACGGAGTGTTTATATACTCTATTGGGCAAGCGAGAATTAAAATAATGGCGAATGTAAGACAAATGTGCTAAAAGTAAGATCCTGGCGAACATCCTCGGATGATGCTGTGCTCCGGTCCAAATAGAATTCATGTCAACGGGCAGAAAAGTATGTGTAAACCGTGTCCTCGTCCATGCAGAAAACAGCGCAGGCCTGCCAGCACAAAGAAATGTGCGGGCAGAGATAGGAAGACTCGCCAAACCATGTGAGACGTGCAATAGGGGATAACTGCGTTATTACAACAGCCATGACTTGCGGCGTGAAGAATGTTGCAGGAAAATTGTGCATAATGGAATGTAATCTCAGTAGCCAGCGAAACCCATTAGTGTGTCGTTGTAAGTCATATACCAAGAAAACAAAACAAAAGTTAACGTCTCGATGAAAGCATATGAAAATCCAGCAGGTTGAAGAAATATAAAACATACCGAGTCTGCATGCACCCAATAGAGTACAGGCAGAGTGGTTGCAAAACTGCCAATCCTGATGGAAGACGTGTGTTGTGCAACCGCGGACACCTCGATCCAGTGGTGAAATATAGTTGCGCCACCAGTCAAATACAGAGAAAGTAAAGAAGGCATTATCTATACAGGGGATATATGTAAGGCAGCAGTTGAGCAAAGGGAGACAAGTCATACCGCGTCTGCCCGTATCCACAAGGGTACGGGCAGAATAATTCGAAGTGCGCCAATCCATTAGGAAGACTTGGACATCAGCCTGTGCGCAGGTTAGCCGAAGTGAGATCTAGAGTAAGTGAGGCGCGGACCAAGTCTGGGAGATTATGACTATTAAAGTAGCCTGTCTCAGGACAAAGCATTGCATGCTGAGCTAAGTAGTGAGCTGACATATTGGCCTCCCGATACGTATGAGTTATTTCCAGTCTATGACAATGAAGTAAAGTACGTAAAAGTTGCATGTGATAATTGCCATAAATCTGCTGTGGTTGATGAAGCCGCGAGACCATATGTGCACAATCCGACTCCATCACAAATGATCTGAAGAAAGGAAGAAAGTATAACAGTCCAAAAAGAGTAGCCTGAACTTCCGCCATCAAAGGCGTCCATGGCGGCAGACGGAACGAAAGGGCACGCACACAAGCTCCTATATGATTGCGCAAGATTGCTCCCCCCGCAGCATAGCGACGGCCCACCGTAGCATCAACATTCAATTAGAGTCTACCTGTAGGTGGAATTTTCCATCTAACAATCCGAAGTCGCGGAGGACGAAGTCGTGGAATCCATGAGAGGGAAAGACTTGGACCGGATGCAAGTTTGGATCCCTGTATTTTCTGAAGCCAGATATGAATGTCAAAGTGTATGGTATTCCTTAGCATTGTAGTTGAAAAGGATGTAAGATCACCATACGTGAGCTGAGCATAGAGCCTCCAGATGTTGGAAACTATTATAGCCGGGACAACAATTTTTAAAACCCCAGATAATGTTAAAGATGTAGAGCGATACCACCAAGATAGCAAATATTGTCACAGGCTTAACGATGTCGGTAGGATCCCCTGAAGTTCTGACGCAAAAAAGGCCCAAACTTGATAAATGTGATCACAACGTAGAAAAACATGATCAACTGAGGCTGATTGCTGCTCGCAAAAAGGACACTGCGTAGGACGTGCCATAGAGTATCGACCAATATAGTCCTCAAATGGCATAGCCGAATTGAAAATTAGCCACAACAAAATTTTCGTAGGTGGAGAATGCTGTTTAAACCAAATAAATTTTGCTGAAATTTGAGTGGAGTTTGCTGTCCGACAAATAGCATAGGTCGATTTGAGGGTGAATTCCCCACTGGGTGTCGGTGTCCACGAAAGGAAAGATCCCAATCTAGTCGTCTGGGAGATGCACGTGTGATGTATCCAACAAATTAACTTCCATATCGCGGAGTCCGTAAGCCTTGGCCTATAATCGCCCCTTCTGCCATATTTAAGATGCATATAGTGACTCCACAAAGTGTCATTCTTTTGGTATGTCCACCATATGCGACCACGATATGCCTGCTGTAACATGTTAAGATCGAGCAGGCGTAATCCTCCTTCTTCTATAGGAGTGGTAATTTTAGGCCATGAAATCCAATGATGTCGATTTCCCCAAAAGAAAGACGCCATCTTTCTGTTGATCATACGAATGACTAACTTTGGTAATCCACCTGCTGCTAAAATATGGAGCGGAAGCGCAGCAACCACTAAATGTAGCAGAACTAGGCGTCCTGCTTGGGAGAGCAGACGGGCATGCCAACCTTGCAGGCGATCATCAATGTGTTGCAATAAGGCGGAGCAATAGATTGATATATTAATTCCCTTATGAAGATATGAACCCAGATGCCGAAAAGGAAGAGAAGCAAGCTGCATACCAAGAATGTCTTTGTATGTCCTGCTCTGATGTGGTGTGATGCTAGCCGAAGGGATAAAACTACTTTTGTGAAAATTAACCTTTTGTCCCGATGCAGCTTCATACTTTGTTAAGAATGCACGAAAACGACTGAGGTTACGCTGTGTCCCCCGCAGAAAAATAAGTAAATCATCTGCATAGGCCAAGTGAGTGATGGTCAAGGGTATACGGCCCAGCCGAAAAGACTGGATATGGTCTGCTGCGACAAGCGACTTTAAACCTCTGCTGAAACCCTCTGAAGATAAAATAAACAGCATTGGGGACAACGGATCACCCTGCTTTACTCCCCTAAAAGGACGAAATGATGACGATGGCTGCCCATTTATTAAAACTGATAACTTTGTGGCGTGTAAATGATTGATAACAATCCGAATACAGAATTCTGAAAACCCGAAATTGCGCAATAATAGCTCAAGGTACTCCCAACTTACCTGGTCAAATGCCTTCATCATATCTAACTTCAAACATACTTGAGATCCCCCTTTATCCAGCATATAAATCATTTCTTGAGCCAATAAAACTTGTGACGAAAGATCATGTCCGGGTAAGAGTCCTGTTTGCTCCGGCGAGATTATCCTTGGCAATAGTGTCCCTAAACGTGTGACGATAATACGAGTACAGACTTTACTCAAAAAATTCGTAAGACGGATGGGACAAAAGTCATTGAAAGTTTGTGGAGATTGTGCTTTCGGAATCAAAGTAATCAGCGCACTAGCCATTACTTCTGGCTACGGAACCCCAAGAAAGAATTCCTTCACCGCTTTAAGTACATTAGAGTGTATTATGGGCCAGCATGAACGATAGAAATTACCATGAAAACCGTCCAGCCCAGCTGCACTCTGAGGATCCAAACTCCACACGGTCGTCTTGACCTCTGACTCTGACGGAAGCTGTGTTAGCATTAGGTTATCCTGCTCTGATATTATGTGTGGGATGTATGACAGGATCTCCGAGTGATTTTGTGTTGTTTCCCCAGCAAATAATGCTGTATAGTACTCAACTGCAGACGCCATAATGTCATCCGGACTGGTTAACAGTGTGCCTGCTGAATTCCGAATCTGCTGTATGTGAAGATGTGCGCGTTTACCTTTGACAAGTGAGTGGAAGTACCTTGTATTAGCATCACCTTCATTTAGCCATTTAACTCTAGCTTTTTGCTTCCAGAATTGCATCTCATAATTCGAAGCAAGCAAGTAGTCAGCCTTTGTCTTATAATAGGCCTGTCGCATATCCTCTAAGGGATTTGCATCCAAACAATTTTCTGCATTGCTCAGCAGGTCCTCTGCATGCTTCAGATTGCTGAAAATGTTCCCGAAGACCTCTTTATTCCATTTTTGAATATCTTTCTTTAGTGAAAATAACTTCTTATAAAACCCATGCATTCCGCCCGTTGTTGAATATGATGTCCATGTGTTTTGCACATAGGTATAAAAATCCGAGTGATGGAGCCAGGCATCTAAAAATCGAAATGATCGACGACAAGGAGTGGAACTCATTTTACATGACAATAGGAGTGGAGTGTGGTCAGATGTCACACGGGATAAATGAGTTAACTGCATAGTCTCAAACCCATCTTAAAACATAGAGTTGACAAAGAGCCAGACCAATCTACGGCGTACACGGCCAAGACCTCTACCTTCCGCCCATGTAAATCTAGTGCCTTGATATGGAAGTGACATAAGAGAGCATGTTTCAATACACTCATTAAAATCTTGTAACGCTGTTAAAGAAGGAGTCGATCGGCCACTATGATCTTCCAAGGACCGAAAAGAATTGAAATCACCGCCCACAATCCATGGTAATTACAACGGTGCAGCGAAGTCACACAAAGAGCGCCATAATACTTGACGCTGGGAGGGCGTATGTTTTGCATAGATCAACGAGAGCACAAAGGTATATTGCAGTGAAAGTGACTGTAAAGTGAAATGGACCACTTGACCATGATCCTGCGTGGCAAGCAAACAGAACTTATTATCACGCCAAAAAAACCAAATATGTTCTGACTGCGAGGCATAAAAATGCGAAAAGCCAAGACGCAAACCAAACCTAGTTATTTGTGACGGGGTATGTTTAGGTTCAATTAAAACAAGTAAATTCAGTCGATGTTCTCTAATCAAATCGTGCAGACGTGGCATGGAGGCATGCATGCCTCGAATATTCCATATTAATATATTCATTGAGGAAGGTTAGAGGAACTTCCCTGAATAGCATGAGACGCACTACACGTCAAAATGGTTGATGGCGGTAAGGGGGGTAGATCCTTGCAGGTTCGACGTTTACGACGCGGAACAACTGGGATGAACGCAGCTTCTTCTTCCTGGGCTTGCAGTCGCGATATAAAGGTCTCATCATCAGGTGACGGTTGCATGAGCTGCATGCGGCGGGCTATGTCATCAGACACGATAGGGATTTCCTCTACAGTAGCATCAACCGGCAAATCATTGTCTGATGAGTGTCCAATATCAAGCTGTGTAAGATCAGTTGACACATGTTGATCCGTCGCATCACAAAACTCCTCCTGCGTATGTTCATCAGAAGCATTATCTTGAGGCAATGGGACATGATCAGATGTGATGTGGTCCGTGGTACCGAGATCGTCTGAAGCCCTTGTTGGCTCATCCAACTCTGACGATTGCACATTGTGGCCAACATTATCATCCCCAGCGGTAGTTTGTTCCTGAGCCGTGGGATGCCCAGATGGCTTGCGCTTAACCGGAGTCCATCGCGTCCTGGGCTGGCGAGTCGGTGGAGGCGGAGGCAGCGGTGGAGGTATACCTGATGATTCTCCAGGGGAACATGCTGTAGTTGCATGTCCCAGTCTTCGACAGGCATCTTCTGTGGCAATTCTTGAGAAACATTAATCTCCACACACACACGAGCTACCGATGGTCGCAGACCCTCTGAGGTTGCAATATCAAGTTTGATTGGCATGCCTATGGGAGGGCAATCCAAACTGGGATAATAGGGACATCAGATGAAGGATCAAAATCAACAGTCCACTTCGTAACCCTCATGTGGCACCCGCATATATGCCAAGAACATCGATAAAAACATCTTAGATAGTCGGCCTCATTGCTAAAATTCATCAAAATATGTGCCTGATCAATCAATATAATCCGGAGATCGTGATGAAAACCTATTTTCTCAAAAACTTCTTGTATAACTTTTAACGATGGACGGCCATACCAAAAAGTGCCAACTAGTGAATATCGGTATGGAGCAGCAAGCGCATCAATTTCCGAATCAAGGAAGGAGACCATAGGGATACCTTTGTAACACGTGGCCGTCTTTGGCGAAATTGAAATAGCCTTAGTAGCGTTAGGGCCGGCGACGACTGCAGCAAATGTCGGTGCAGCCGCCATGTCGAGGGAGATGGTAAAAAGAGAACAGCTTAGATGATGCACAGGAGTAGGAAGACGGAATCACCAGTCACCGCGTTAAACAGCGGCGGAAACAAAAGCCTGAGGCGGTGGCGGCTACTGCCGCCGAAGCGTGTGATCGCCGGATTCGCCGGTGCTCATTTATATATATCGATATATTATATTCATGCATACATACATATATATATGTATATTATATATATAGGTTTAACAAATTATATATATATATATATATATATATATGTAAATAGGCAGCACAGCAAGACCTCACATGGCTCGTTTCTACACCAATGGACCCGCTGCCCCAACCAACCCAGTCTTGTTCTCCCCGCTCCGGCCATGCCTCTGATACAGAGGCAACTCACTTTGATACAATTGATGAAAATCAAGATTTTACTGATGCGGCACAAGATATATCAAAAAGGATGCAACATACACTGTCAACACACCAGCCAGACCCATCAAACCAAACACCCGTGCTGGATATTGTGGTCTATAATAAGAAGCGTCACTGCACTAAGAAAAAGGATATGCCAAGACCTCCACCATCAGGAATCATAACGCGGTCCTCTTCAAACTTGGAGCCTATGTCTCCAAGATGAATTGCTTAACATGGAATGCAAGGGGTTTGCGCACCTCCTATCAACGTGTGCACTATTTGGTGCGAAAGCATCATATTCATTTGCTTGTAATAATTGAACCAAAGTTGTCAGACACCAAATTACATCATTACAGACTAAAGCTAGGATTTGCCCAAGCAGCTGCTTCGCCGGATCATAATATCTGGTTTTTCTGGTCTTCGTCTCTACTGCACCAAGTTGATTTCAGACCTGGGCATTGTTTCATCTCCTTCCGTTTTAACTGGATCCCTTCTGGACAGCTTTTCTGGTTTACAGCGGTATATGGCCCACATACCATGCTTGCGCGTAGAGAGATGTGGTCGTCATCACTGGATTTCTCACAAAATATTCACCATCCTTGGCTTATAGGGGGAGACTTTAACACATTTGCTTCTTTAGATGAACATCATGGAGCAGCAGCACCTTCAGTACGTCAGGCCACAGACTTTGCTCAGTGGGTCAATACATCTGGTCTGATGGAATTGCCCTATCAAGGCTCAAAGTACACTTGGACAAACGGACGAGGTCTTGGAAAGGTAAGTAGACGGCTGGATAGATTCCTATGTTCATCAACAGTTCACGATTGGTTTGATACTCTTCTTGTTCAACACCTAAATCGTGCCACATCAGACCATGAACCATTGCTACTTACATGCCGTGATTCTACTGTGTTGGGGCCACGCTCTTTTCGTTTTTTAGATGTTTGGCTTACTCATCCGGATTTTATGCAATTTGTTCAACACACATGGAACTCCTATCCTACGACGGGCGGTATGCGAGGACTTTATAACAAGCTGCAGTGATTAAAATCTGATCTGCGTCAATGGAACAAAACAGTCTTTGGTAACATTTTTGATTCGGTTGCTGATGCAGAATTGTCCGCTATCCAAGCGGAGACAACATATGATGCTAACCTCACGGATAATAATCGTCAGTATTATCATCTGGCTAAAGCAAAATTACAACTAGCTCAATCTCGTGTATGTCAGTTTTGGCAACAAAAGGCAAGAATACATTGGATACACGAAGGAGACGCAAACACAGCATATTTTCATAATATAGTCAAGGATAAACGACGAAAGCAACGCATAAGTCGGATTAAATCTAGCAATGGACTAGAGTATGATCAAGACGCAGATATACAGGCTGAAGCAGTTTCATTTTATACAACACTTTTTCAAGCGGAGCCCGTTGCACATACAGCTGAAATCTTGCAGTATATCTCACCACTGATCACGTCTGCAGATAATGGAATGTTGATTGCAATACCTCAACTTTTAGAAGTCAAACAAGCAGTATGGGAACTTAGTCCAACAAGCGTTGCAGGTCCAGACGGCTATAATGGTAAATTTTATAGAGCCTGTTGGGAGATTATACAATCGGATATTCTCAAAGCCATACAGGAGTTCTTTATTGGCATAAGAATGCCCGTGGCCATGACAGCATCGTTAATCACATTGATCCCAAAGGTACAAGCACCCGAAACATTTGCAGACTTCCGTCCAATATGTCTCACGAATTTCATTTCAAAGGTAGTCACGCGTCTCATTTCTACGCGCCTAGCACCACTGCTACCCAAACTGATATCACTAGAGCAGTCTGGATTTATGCCTGGGAGGGGTATATCCGAACAGATCTTAATGGCTAAGGAAATGGTACACATACTAGATAAGCCTCAGCAGGGAGGTCGGGCAATCGTCAAACTAGATATGGCCAAAGCATTTGATAGAGTAAGCTGGGACTATCTTCGACTTTTACTACTGAAAATGGGCTTTCATCCTTTCTTTGTTCGTCTTATACTCAATAATCTGGCATCCACAAAATGCTCGGTTTTAATCAATGGCAAACCCAGTGGGTTTTTCAGTCCTGGCCGCGGTGTCAAGCAGGGTGACCCCTTGTCCCCCATTTTGTTCATACTAGCTTCGGAAGGATTTAGTCGAGGTTTAAAGTCATTAACAGCCAATTACAGAATCTGTGGATTCAAGGATGGTAGAATAGAAACACCCTCTCACTTGGGTTATGCCGATGATTTACTCATTTTCTTAAGTGCAACATCAAGGAATTTGAGAAGATTCATTGCTTTTCTACACATATATCAACAAGCTTCTGGACAGCAGGTAAACTTTCGAAAAAGCATGGTCATAGTCGACAACAATCAGAATGGACAGCATACTGCACACATACTAGGCATGCGGCTCTCCTCTTTGCCAATGAGATACCTCGGAGCTCCGATACATAAAGGAATATGTCACAATCTTCACTGCCAAACTATTGTTCAACATTTTGACACACGGCTACATGGATGGTCCGCAAAACTTTTAAATGCAGCGGGACGGCTCACGCTTATAAAATCTACTCTCTCGTCAATTCCACTGCATATAATAGCTGTTTCTAAATTGCCATCTAGCATTATAAAAGAGCTAGAGAAAAAGATGGCTAATTTCTTTTGGGCAGGTAAACATCGCTGGAGATCTTGGCATGATCTATGTTTCCCTACATCAGAGGGCGGTCTGGGGGTTCGATCGTTGCCCTCACTGCAACGCGCATTTGATTGTAAAATTTGGTGGGTATATCAGAAAGGTTCAACACTTTGGGCATCGTATATGCAACAAAAATATGGTAGGCGGAGTCATTACCATCCTTTACTATATGATTCATCAGTCTGGAAGAGAATTTGCAAGGCACACGTATTTTGCCAAGACAGAGTGGTGCGCGGACACACGGGAACTCAGTGGCTTCCAGACCAAAACGGACAATTTACTCTTCGGAATGCGTATGAAGAATGTCGTCAGCATAGGGCAGCTCTATGTAGCTGCAAATACATTTGGTGGCAAGGTATTCCTAATGCTTCTAAGGTCTTCTTGTGGAAATCATATAATGGGGCATTGCCATTACCAGAAAACTTGAAGAACTTCATGCTTTCGCTGCCTTCTCAATGCTCGTTTTGTCGTAATGCATCAAGTGACATCAATCACTTATTTGTTCACTGCCCGATGATTGCTTTAATTTGGCAAAACTACAGCGCGATTGTGGGTGGCCCAAGGTACTCAATAGTCTCCTTTCGTTCTCATCTTATGCAATGGTGGCTGCAATCTTCTTCTTCGTCGATGCAAGGGCAACTACAGGTTGTCATTCCCCATGTAATCAGCTGGAACATATGGAAACAATACACAGGTATTACTTTTGGCCAGGAAACATATAGCTACCGTAGACTTGGTGAGCGGATTCGCATGGATGTATACAATTGGTGTGCAGCAGTATCTGGAAAGTGCTTTGCTTCCACGTTGCCAAGTTTGGTGTCTCTTGGTTTGTCTCCGCCTATGCGATCACGCAGACTAATAATAGTGCAATGGCATCTGCCACCATCAGACAGATTAAAACTGAATATCGATGCCTCGGCTGGAAGGACAAAAGCGGCAGCAGGAGCCATTCTGCGTAATTCTTCGGGTACACTACAAGAGGCAATAGCGTTTACGCTGCCTAAATTAACGCCTTTGAGAGCAGAGTTGCAAGCTATACTATATTCGATTATATATTTCTCTTTTAGTCATACGGGCCTTCTTATTGAGACAAACTGCATATCTGTAACACATATGCTAGGCAATCGTGCCATACATACAGGAGACCTGGGAAAAGAATTGCAACAACTACGGATATTCTTGCACATTACGAATTCTGCTGCATCTTACATTCCACGGGAATCAAATTCTGTAGCACATCACCTTGCAGCGTATGCTATGCAAAACCCCAGTTTCAACCGTTTCACTGCTTTAAGCGACCTCCTACCTGTGGCCATATTTGCGAGATGGAAACGACTAACTTTTACATAACTGCCTGTATCATCTCCATGATACAGGCAGTACGGGTACACTACTCTATTTTTTATATCTCAGTTTCTTCTTGCTTCACATCCTTTTTACGTCATGCATGTAATGGGCTGACAATGTTGCGAGGCACTTCGGCTATGGAGTATTATCCTACTGGAATATTTTGGACTCTAATGATACTGCTCATCATCGCTGGGTGGATGGCGCGAGGCTGCCTATCACTGACTACTCCACTTCATATTTGCAGGATGGACATGGCTAACGCTTCTATAACTGCCTATATCTTCTCCATGATACAGGCAGTACCGGTACGCTACTCTATTCTTTATATTTCAAGTTCGTCCTGCTCCACATCATTTGATCGTCATGCATGTAATGGGCTGACAATGTTGCGAGCCACTTCTGCTATGGCGTATTATCTTGCTGGCCTATATTGGACACTCATGATCCTGCTCATCGTCTCTGGGTGGTTGTCTGTATTCAGCACGAATACAGGCAACGTCGGTATGTTCTTCTTGCACATGCTTCCTCCTTCACATCGGCTGCTATTCACCAATTCTAATCCTTGCTTTTCGTTTGCTTGCCAAATATTTCAAACTCGGCGGAGGGCCACTAATGGCAAACACAACAATGGACGTGGAAATGTATTGAAGACACAACACTGGCGCACACTAGCTCAAGAAGACTTTTATGCAGCGACATCCGGCTCTAGCATTCATTTTTTTATGTATCTTACACTATACCAACGTTCTAATCATATAAATATGTACGCTTTTTCCTTAGCCAAGGTTTTATCCACAAGGGTGGTTTTACTTGGCAAGGTTTTAATGCGGCATATCATATATGAGTGGAGGTTGGACATTATATCTTTTTTGTACCCAAAATTTTCATTCGATGACTTTATCATGTAATTGGTCTTCTTCCTCCACCATAAGTGAGGAGTCTTCAGATAAAAAAGATGTAAATGGGCTGCCACCATAGTAGAAAAGGAATAAAAATTGTGGTTAGATTAACACCCAACAAAATGCCAAGTGTAGAGGATTGTGTAAGAACCTAAGGATGAAATTTTGTCTAATTCTACCCACCCCGAACCCACCATGGCCGTCCACTCCATACAAAAAGGAAGAGAATATTTTCTTCTCTTATGTCTTGTTTACACCAATATTACACCTTCTTACAACTTCCTACACACTCCACAAGTCAAGCCGCCCTCTCCCTCCCTACTCCTCTTTAGGCCGGCCACCAACCTCAAAAGGAAGAGAAGATTTTCTCTTCTTACACTCCAAGCCAACCATGATTAAGACTAACGCTAATGCATCCAAATTTTTCATGATGGAAAATATTTCCCTCTCTAAGAACCCTCAAATCCGGCCACCCTATGTAAAAAGAGAGAAATCCCCTCTTTCTTCCCATTCTACATTTCAAAAAATTTCAATTTTCCAACCAAACTCTCTCTTCTCTCTTCAAGAAAAACAAAGTCTTCCAACTTTTTCTCCTTCACCTTGGCTGAGAGTTAGGCAAGGAAAACCCAAAATAAAAACTTGCACGCTTTATCCCCGCATCATTATCCAAGACAAGATTTAAACATCCTCCTACATTAAGGGTAGCAACCGGAATTGTGTAGAGTTAAGAATCAAGAAGGAACAAGGTAAGAACTTCTTGTTGAATGAGTTAAGTTCCTCTATTTATCTATTTTCATAGTTCCTCACTAACTCTTCCATTTTGTACGCCCTACCCGCAACCTTCAAGGAGTAAAAAGGAGAAAGTTTTCTCCAAGACAAGTGAAGAAATCTTCACTTTTATTGTAAGAACTAAATGAGAAAGACAAGTGTTCTTCCTAGATCCTTCATGGGTTTACAAAGATTAAGTATATATGTTCATATAAAAGTTGGATCATTCATGAAGTATGTTCAAATTTTAGTAGCAAGAATATGTAAAATACATGTTTTTATGTGAGATATATATTGTGATATATGACCTCATAAAAATCAGCAGACGCTAAAAATATGGACTCTTATGTATAAATAAATTGAAATGAACAACTCTTATGTAATGTATGTAGAAACTACAGAAAGAAAATGAAGTCATGTGATATGTTAAGTAAAGAGCACTAAGAATGTAACTTTGATACAGGTGTTCATGTATTTTCCACGGTGATCATCACATGTGTATTTTTCTATGGTTTTTCGGTTTTTATATGTTTTGGTTGTTACGTCTCAAAATTTTTCCGTTACGTCGTAACGTTTTAAATACTGCATTTTGTTAACGTTGTTATGTACTTCTTAAATTCTTCGGTATATCGATACACTAGCGAATTCGATAACTAACATTATCGAACATGCGATAAAAATTGAATAAACTTAGTCGGTAAAAACTTAAGTTTTAGACTAAATTAAATCAAATGCAATTACATGACACAATAAATTGCACTACTTAAAAAAAAGGAAAATAATTAGGACATGATAAATATCTTAGAAGAGAAGAAAAGGGTACATACATACATACATACATACATACATACATACATACGGTTTTTGGGGAAAGTATGAAGAAGAAATTTTGGTTAGAAAAATACACCAACAAAATACCAAGTGTGAAAAATTATGTAGAAATCAAATGATGGTATTCTGTCATATTCTACCCACTCAAAACCCTCTTTTAAGGCCGCCCCTCCATGCAAGTGGAAATAAAATTTTTCTTTTCTTTTGTCTTCAACTACATAACAAAACCCTACATACTTTTACCCCAATCATCACATTTTCTCCTACTTATCCTACATGGAAAACAAGACAACCACTTTCCTCCCTACCCCTCTCTACGCCGGCCAACCCACTCAAGAAGACAAGACTTTCTCTTTTCTTCCACTCATGACACGCAATCATCATACTTACACCCTAATACAACCAAACCACATCATTAAACAAGAAAAATCTTCCCTCCCCCACCCAAGCCTCCACTCAGCCGAATGCATTAGAAAAGGGGGAAACCCTTTTCTTTTCTTCCTTTCACACTTCAACATAATTCTTACACTTCAAAAAATACTTCCTCCTCTCTCTACCAAGAAAACCCAAGTCTTCCAACACTCTCTTCCTCTCTTCTTTGGCCTTGAGCCTCAACAAAGGCAAAAGGATAAATTTTTCTTCTCTTCACATCGTCTACACAGATTCAAGGTTAGGTTCCAGCACCTTCTTCATGCAAGAAGTGAATAAAGAAGGTTATAAACAAAAAACCAAGGAAGAACAATGTAAGAACTTTATGTAGACCAAGTTAAGTTCTTCCATTATTTATCTCCGTAGTTGCTCACTGACCCTACCATTTTTGGCCTTGAACTCGTGACCACCAAGGAAGAAGGAGAAGATAATTTCTTCCAAACCAAGTAAAGAAAACTTCAAGGTTTTAACCACAAGAATATGTAAAATATGTGTTTATAAGTGAAGAATATATTGTCATATATGTGTGCTGAAAAATCGGCCAACACACAAAAATATGGAATTTTATGTATAAATGACATTAAAAGAATAACTTGTAAGTGATGTAGAAAAGAAAACCAAGTCATAGGTTATATTAAGAAAAGTGTACTAAGAATGTAACTTTGATGTATTTGTTCATGTACTTTTCCATGATGATCACCAAGTATGTATCTTCTATGACACTTTGGTTTTCATGTATTTGGATGATCTTGTTTTAGTATGTTTATGTATGCATCATAAGTATGACTAATATACTAGGTTACAAGTATTGTTTTGATGATCATCATCTTCTCCAAGAGGCCATTTTTGGCTCTACTCTTGAGCTTCATCATCCATCTTCATGATGTGTACGTTAATGATTTTTATGGCTTAAAGTTAACTTTTCATGGTCATCATCTTTATGTTGTATGTATTTTTCATTAAGTTCATAATCTTGAAAATCACCATATTGATGGAAAATAGTATATGCATGATTAATATAAATGTTCAAACCATAATATGTATGAAAAATGGAAAAAAGATGAGATTTATGTGGTTATGTGGGTGTATATATAAATCGGCCATAAGGCCAAAAAGTATACTAAATAAATTGACATGTTATGAAAGTGTATATGTAAATATACATACATATACACATGGTCCAAGGGCACTTTTTAGGGTACAAATAATCTTCTTACATGTTATGTATACATATATGTATAATATTATGAATATATATATATATGTGTGTGTGTGTGCGTATATATATATACATATATATATATATATATGTATGTATGTATATGTATATGCAAATGTAATATTTTATAAATACGGTGAAATGGCGTCATCTTCTCCAGGAGTAACCGGTGATCGAACCTTCGCCGCCGTCGTGTCCTCTGCCGCCGCTGCCGCTGTATCGTCTACCGCTATCATCACTCCAAAGACCATCTCTAAACACAAAGGCCATCCTCTTCTCTCTTTTACGGATGCCGAGATCGACTCTCTTGCCGCTCCCTTCCGGTTTACGCTAGTGGGTACCTTTTGGTTTGGACGGCCACCACTGAAGATCATACGTGATGTCTTTGATCGCATTGGCTTCAAATCCGATGTCAAGATCACGCTTTTAGATCAAACACACATATTGCTGAATTTCCTCCATGAACCCGACTACATCCGTTGCTTTTACCGGAGATCCTGGACGATCGCAGGCTGCTCAATGCGAGTAACGAAATGGACCATCGACTTTGATCCTACTGCAGATGCACCGATTGTCCCAATTTGGATTTCGCTGCCAGGATTGCCACTTCATTACCAACAAAAGGCATCACTTTTTGAAATAGCACGTACAGTTGGCCATCCGATCAAACTTGATGTTGCTACTGCGGACGGCCTTCGCCCTTCGGTAGCGCGAATATGCGTAGAGGCTGATATATCCAAGGAGTTACCTAAGAAAATTTATCTAGAAGGGAAACAAAAGATTCATCAACAGCAGATTATTTATGAAGATCTACCCTCTTTTTGTATGGAATGTCGAAGGCTAGGTCATGCAACGTCAACTTGCGGCCAGAATTCTCAGGATATGCCGCCGCCGCCATCAACTCACCAAAAACCTAAAAAACGCTGGACTCCAAAGAAAGGACCGAAAGATTCCACCTTGGACTCGGTCCCTGTAACCTTGTTGCGTAAACCCACAGAGCATAACCCGCAGCCTTCAACCCAGCCTAATGCTGCGTCTCCAGAACTCGAACCCATGCATTGTCAGCAGAAGGCCAGGCTCAATCCACCTCCGCAGATAGGCCAGGTGGAGGAAGGGTTCCATCTTCATAGACTTTTTGATGAGCCACCCCATGTAGAGCAAGTCAACTTGGATGAACCAGATGCTTATCAAGTTTCGGACTCAGATGCGGATAACATACCCATGACATTGCATACTGACGAAGCCTCACGTGCGCAATTTCTGCAACAAATGCGAGAATCATTAGATACGATCAAATCCCGTTTATCCATTAGACGACAGATTTCTTCTTCTACGGATGCCCCACTACATGATACTGAAGAATCATCATTGGACGGATTCATGCCAGTCGCCCCAAGGCGCCGACGTCGCCGTAAACATGAGCTGCCACCCAGACCTCCTTCTACTGTTACAACAAGAAGTGCTACACGTATGGGACCATCCACCTCACTGTTGCAATGAATGCCATCACGTGGAATGTACGAGGGATACGTACTTCCTTACAGCGCTTACGTACATTGACGCATCAATCAAGCGTATCTCTTCTGGTCATTATCGAACCAAAGCAACGTTCATCAAAGCTTACCTTCTATCGGTTGAAATTGGGTTTCTCGAATGCTTTAGAAACATGTCAAGGTAATATCTGGATTTTTTGGAATGCTTCGCTATTGAGATTTATAGATGTGCAACATGGCATCCAAACATCCCATCTGTCTTTTAACTACATACCCTTGCATCAAACCTTTGTGTGGTCGGTTGTATATGGTAAGCATTCCATTGCTGCAAGACAACCGCTATGGGAATCTTTCAATAATTTTTCACAACATAACACACTGCCATGGATTGTTAGTGGGGATTTTAATACATTTCTATCGCTTGATGAACATGAGGGTCGCTCCACACCACCCCTGCGCAATTTACAAGATTTCAGTCACTGCGTTGATGTCTGTGGGTTGCAGGATTTGCCTTTTATTGGATCTCCTTTTACTTGGTCGCGCGGAACTGGTCAAGGTAGAGTTCGACGTCGATTAGATAGGCACTTGTGTAATGTAGCATTCACTGAATTATTTGCCAATATCTCCATCAACCATCTATCTCGAGCCACCTCTGATCACTCTCCCATGTTGCTTAAATGCTATACTACTGTTGAAAGAGTTAATGTCCCATTTCGGTTCATCAATGCATGGGTAAATCATTCGGACTTTAAGTCATATGTGCAGCAACATTGGACTCAATACCCAATGATAGGTGGCATGCGTGGCTTATACATGAAGCTTAATAGATTGAAAAAAGATCTTCAACTTTGGAATAAAAATGTTTATGGAAACATCTTTAACAATGTTGTGGACGCTGAGGCTGTGTATCGAAGGCTTGAAGTTGTTTTTGATCGGGATCCTTCGCCTGACAACCGTGCATCTCTATCCTTGGCTCAAGCCAAACTGATTCAGGCCACCCAAGCTCAAACATCCTACTGGGCTCAGAAAGCAAGAATAAAGTGGATATCTGAAGGAGAGGCAAACACCGCATACTTTCATGCTATTGTTAAGGATAAGCATCGCCGCCAACGTATTGCCAATCTTCGCAACTCTAGAGGCGAACTTCTGCAGGACAATGCATCATTAGGAACTGAAGCAGTCTCATATTATCACAAACTGTTTGAGCATGAAGAAGTTACTGGGATTGCTGAATTTATAGCTCATATCCCCTCACTTGTAACAACAGAAGATAACGACATGCTGCTACATTTGCCATCTGCGGATGAAGTAAAGGAAGCCGTGTGGACCTTAAGTCCAATCAGTGCAGCAGGTCCGGATGGTTATAATGGTCAATTCTTTCGTACATGTTGGGATATATTACAACTTGATGTCACTCTTGCCGTTCAAGAATTCTTTCTGGGGGTGCCTCCACCGACATCCATGTTATCATCAATTATCACATTGATTCCTAAGAAGCCTCATCCACTTACATATGCGGACTTTCGGCCTATTTGTTTATCCAACTTTATAAGCAAGGTAACCACACGCATCCTAGCCTCTCGCTTCAATGTCTTACTTCCTCGACTCATTTCTTCGGAACAGATAGGATTCTTGAAAGGCCATGACATTAGTGAACATGTTAACATGGCCAACGAGATGGTGCATTTACTAGACAAAAAAGTTCGTCATGGTCAAGTTATGATCAAACTAGATATGGCTAAAGCTTTTGACCGTGTAAACTGGTCGTATCTCGAAGCCATTATGCTTAAGTTTGGGTTTGCATCTCGTCTTCTACGCATTATACTTAACAACATGCGGCTTTCCAAATTATCCATCTCAGTTAATGGTACATCACATGGTTTCTTCTCACCCACACGAGGAGTCAAGCAAGGTGATCCGCTATCACCACTCCTATTTATAATCTGCTCCGAAGGTTTCACTCGGGGGCTACATAGACTATTCATGTCTCATCAGCTTAGAGGCTTTGCATCTGGAAGAGTCTTGCCAGTGTCTCATTTAGCTTACGCGGATGATCTTCTAATTTTTCTTAATGCTTCAACCCACAACTTGGGCCGATTTCAAAAATTTGTACAAGAATATCAATGCGCTTCAGGACAACTTGTCAACTACACGAAGAGTCAGTTTGTATGCAGCTCTTATCTCACAAGTCGGCAGCAAAATAACATCGCACAAGTTTTAGCCATGCAACCATCCTCTCTCCCAATCAAATACCTGGGCTCTTATCTTTATCGTGGAGTCAACCGGGCTTCCTACTGTACCTCGCTCTTGCAGCATTTTGACACTAAGTTAACGGGCTGGTCAAGCCGTCTATTATCTCCTGGCAGTAGACTTATTTTGCTCAAATCGGTTTTAACAGCTATCCCCCTACATATTCTTGCTGCATCCCACCTACCCAAGAGCATCATCCATGCAATCAATAGGAAAATATCCCTTTTTTTGTGGGCCGGACAACACCAATGGACTGCACTTGAAAAATTATGCTATCCAGAAGCAGAAGGCGGTTGGGGCATCCGTAGCTTAATGCACATACAACAAGCATACGATTGTAAACTTTGGTGGAGTTATCATACAAGTGATTCGCTATGGGCAACATACATGCGGGCTCGTTATGGTTCTAGAATGGATTATTTGGCTCGAATATACGACTCTCCTGGCTGGAAAAGAATATGTTCCACACATACTCTATGCATGCAATTCACGACGGGCCACCCTTTCCCTTTTTGGAGCTCCAGCCCCACTGGAAAATTCACACTAAAATTTGCATATGAGGATGTGAGACCGCATCACACACAGTTATTCTCTCACAAATTCATTTGGTGGAAAGGCATTCAAAAGACAATCTGTTTGTTTATGTGGAAGCTGTTTCATTCGGCCCTTCCTATGGAAGATAACGTGAAGACGTTTTCTTGCGTATGCCCAACAATCTGCCCGTTCTGCAAAAATGCCTCGGCCACTATTTCACATATCTTTCTGCTTTGTCCGCATGTTCAGCCTGTCTGGTCGCAGCTTTCTGTGCTCCTTGATGGTCCAGCGACCCATGCATCGAATATACGACATCACCTTCTTCAATGGTGGCTTCTCTCCTCTGCTTCATCCTTAAAAGGTAACTTTAAAGTTGTTGGTCCAATCATGCTTTGTTGGGCAATTTGGCGCATATACACAAACCATATATTTGGTGAATCGGATTTGTCGGTCACACACATGCTACACTTAACTAAACACGCTTGTTTTGATTGGGCTGCTTCGCGATCTGGCACGGCCATAGCCCAATTCATACCCTCACTGATCAGCAATGGGTTTTCTCCTCGTCTTCGACCAAAAAGAGCATTAGTATTGAAATGGATATGTCCTCCAACTGGGAAGTTAAAATTAAATGTAGATGCCTCGGCTGGAAGCTCACATGCAGCGGCAGGAGCCATCCTTCGTGATGCCAATGGTAAGATGATTGCAGGTCTCTCATTTCGCCTACCCGTCTTGCCTCCTATCCAAGCAGAGCTACAAGCAATTGTTTATAGTCTACTATACTTTGGCTTGTTACATCGGAACATCATAATCGAGACGGACTGTCAGCAATTAACACACTCCGTGGACCACATAATCACTGCTCTTCCAGAACACAACAGGCTTTCACATCTCCTACGCATAACAGGCAGTACGCTGCATTATATCCCAAGGGAGATCAACATGGTGGCACACTATCTCTGTCTTCATGCTCGATTTCAGCCGCTCACTTGTCTGTTCACCACGGTCTCACAATTGCCGCAAATGGCCCGTGCTTTTTATCATACTGATGGCCTATTCCATGCGCTTCGAACGTAACACACACAAATGGTTACAAATATTGGTTGCCTGCATATATATTATGCAGGTAACGCGGGTACCTCATCTTTCTCTCAATGCATCTACACGCTATATTTATTTCTTGCTGTTGCCTGTAGTCTATGTACTATGGGCAACATCGGTACGAATTCAAAGTCACAATTTACTACTGTCGTATATACAATGTGTTGATACTAATGCACCATTATCTTTGTTTTGCCGAGGGACGATCATATACAAGCGGGCTGATTCACTATTAATGGCATTCACATTCTGTGGCAAGCTATATTACTGGATTATCAAGACTGCGGTTCTCAAAGGCTACTCCAACCAAGTATCAAAATTATTGAAGCCCATCCACAACTTCATCATACAGGACATATGGAGGATTTATAAATATTTGAATGTACAAGCTTGCAATCCTTCCAATCAAATAAATATGTACGCTTTTTCCTTCGCCAAGGTTTTATCCACAAGGGTGGTTTTACTTGGCAAGGTTTTAATGCGGCATATCATATTTGATTGGAGATTGCACATACTAGCAGCTTTATACTTTTGGTTTTCGTATGATATACTTTGATGTAACAAGGTATTCTCCACCATAACGGAGCTTTAACATTAATAAAAGTTTCTCTTAAAAAAAATGTATATGCAAATGTACATATATATGGAGAGACACGACCTAAGCATCTTGTTATAATATAAATGACTTTTTTTGTAACCTTAGAGATTGATTTTATTGATATAGCCCTCAATTGTGGCGGAGGAATACCTTATTACATGTTACATGAAACTGTCATCGTATGCAAAATGTGAATATAACGCTGTGAGGATCTGTAATCTCCAATCATATATGACATGTCGCATTAAAACCTTGCCAAGTAAAACCACCCTTGTGGATAAAACCTTGACTAAGGAAAAAGCGTGCATATTTATATGAATGGAGTCTGTAGCTATATGATGTATTCGAATATAATAAAAATGAAATTCCGTAGTCGTAGCCCTACCGCATGCAAAGAGATGAGTAGAATGTAATTTGTATAGCCCTAAATTGTTGCTTCTTCCTATGCGTGGAGTGAATCTCCATTCCTTTGATTGCCGTTGATCATAATATCTCCTCCAGCAAGCCCAGTGCCCACACATGCATATGATGAGAAACATTGTAAGTGACAGAGCATTACGCATAATAGAGTGAGCAAATCCATAATATGATAAAGTACTACCCGTGTTGTTTGTATACAATGATACAGACAACCAGCCAGCGATACATGCACTTAAAGTCATAGCAAGTGAGCATACCTAGGTTGCCCATACCAGCCTTAGGCATAGGAAACAAACAGAAGTATTGTTTTCATCCATGTCGCAAATTGGGAATAGAATCAGTCTGCACTGTAGCCCGAACTAGAGGTGGTAAATCCATTAAATGTGAGAAGTGAGTGAACAGCGGATGATGTTGACCATGCTGAGCCAAGTAGTGCGCCGCCTTATGAATCTCCCTCGGATTATATTCTAATGTAAATGACTGCGAAGCCAAGAGTTCATACAGAATGCATGCTAGAGAGGATCGACGTTCATGTACTTTTGCTAAAACACTCTGAGCATCAACTTCAACATCCATATGATATCCATAGCAAGCAAAGTATAGAACCGCTAGCACCGTGGCCTGGAGCTCTGCCTGGTATGGAGATAAGATGGGAAATGAGAACGAGATAGCGCTGATAAAGGCACCAGTGCAGTCGCGTAGAATTGCGCCTGCTGCTGCGGAGTATTTCCCATGGGCTGCATCTACATTTAGTTTATGGTGACCAGAGGGTGGAAAAACCCAGCGGATCACTCGACAACGAGGTGTTGCTAAGGCTGGTATTAGTCCAATTTGTACCAAGGAAGCATCCGGCAATATATATTTCTTCCCTTTGTGATCAAGCGTCCATTCATATATTGATCGTCTAATAAGTTCTATCACCAGTCTTCTAGACCAGCGGATTTCTCCAAATACAATAGATGTATATGCTTTCCATATTTCCCGCATAAGATGAGTTGGTAATATAATGCGAAGCTGACCCTTAAGAGATTTTCCCTGAGAGGATGTCCACCATTGTATTAAAAACGGGCGTATGCGTGATGTTGTGACTATAGAGCCATCCATACATAGACTAAAGTACTCCTAAATAGAAGTTACCTCCGGACATGTTAGAAATATATGATCAGTAGTTATGACCTCCGACAAACATAACGGACACTGAGTGGGAAACACCACTGCAAACCTTGCTAAGATCATCGGGATGGGCAAAACACCATGATAGAATCTCCATAGAAATTACCTTTGTTTTGGATGAATAAGCTTATGCCAAACAAATTTATGCGAGAATAGCTTAACTCCCATAGACCTTAGTTGCTCATAAGCGACTTTGAGAGTGAAGGATCCATTCGGCATACCTGGCCATATGAGTGCATCTGATACCGAAGATGTAAGGGTGAGACATGTAGGGTGCATTCGACATATACGCTTCCATATTGGAGAATCTGTTATTCAAGGAGAGAGGTTGCCTCATCCCCCATATTTGGAGTGTAAAAAAGTGCGAAAAAATGTATTTTGCGTTTGATATCTCCACCACAATCGACAAGAGTATGCCATCTGCAAGTCCTCCAAACTCTTAAGTCCCAATCCTCCCTCATCTGTAGTACGAAAGAGTTTCTCCATTGAAACCCATGCATGTCGCTTTGTACCATCAGCTGTCCCCCAAAAAAATTTAGTCATCAATCGATGCAATATATTAATCAATTTAGCAGGAAGTAGAGAAACCGCTAAATGATGTAATGGTATAGCAGCAAGGACATGTTTAATCAAAATTAGTCTTCCTGCATAATTCAAAAACTTATTTTGCCGCATGCTCAGCTTTGTTTGAAAGGATGATATCAAAGAGTTGTAGTAAGAGACACGAGCCTTCCCTTAAAAAAGTGATACTCCCAAATACTTAATTGGCAGAGACACTGCTTGCATATGAATATAATTTTCCATTCTCCAGAGGTGCGATGCCTGAATATAGGAGGGTGGTACAAATTGGCTTTTTTGATAGCTAACAGACTATACCGACGCATTTTGATAGAGCTGCAAAAACTGTCAAAATCTCTGAAGATTTTTCAATTTGCCATTGATGAATATCAATAGGTCGTCCGCAAATGCAAGGTGAGATAAACAAGGATGCGCCTTACCTACATTATAAGATTGGATTGCGCCTTACATGGTCAAATGATTTAATCCCCTTTAAAAAGCTTCAGACGCTAGGATAAATAATAGCAGAGATAATGGATCACCTTGTTTGACCCCACGTGATGGTTGGAAGAAACCAGCCGGTTCTCCATTGATAAGGATGGATATGTAAGTCCCTTGTAAATGATTGAATATCATCGTGATTAATCGAGAATCAAACCCAAAGCGGTGGAGAAGTTTTTTTAGGAATTGCCAATTGACCCGGTCAAAAGCTTTCATCATGTCTAACTTGATCATTACGTTTGATCCACGAATTTTTTTGTCTAAATAATGTGTCATCTCTTTCGCCATCAATATATGATCAGAGATGTCTATTCCTTTCAAGAAGCCGGCTTGTTCTGTTGATGTAATGCGAAGTAGGATAGGCTGGAATCTGGTTGCTAGAATTCGTGTTGCCACCTTAGAGACAAAGTTTGCAAAACTAATGGGCCTAAAGTCAGAGAATTTTCACGGTGCAAGCGTTTTTGGAATGAGAGTAATCAACGTACTACCCATGGCACGTGGAAGAGGGAGTCCCAAAAAGAATTCCTGCATTGCCATTAGTATATCACCCTTTATAAACTTCCAACATGCATGAAAGAATTGTCCATTATATCCATCTGGCCCTGGAGCACTTTTCAGATTCAATGACCACACCTCCTCCCGAATCTCAGATATTTGAGGCAAGGCGATTAGTTGGGCGTTTTCTTCTGCTGTAATCAGAGAGGGTATAACATTCAACAACAACGCTTCATCGTGAATTGGTTCCGTTGTGAATAACTTTGTATAGAATGAGATTGCTTCCTGCTTTATAGTGTCTGGATTGTCACATAATGCTCCATCTTCAGTGTAGATAGGAGAAATGAACTGTCTATGTTGACGCTCTCTTACTATATTGTGAAAATAAGATGTATTGGCATCTCCTGCACTCACCCATTTCAATCTCGCACGCTGCTCCCAGTACAATAATTCTCGCCTTGCTGCTATTTTGTATAGTGCTTGAGCCTGTTGATAAGCTTGCCGGTTTTCTGGTGAAGGATGATTATCATATATTTTCTCGTGATGAACTGCATGTTTCTCTGCCTCCTGTAGCTTGTCAAAAACATTTCCAAAGACTGTCATGCTACATGTTCGGAGTTCAAGTTTTATGGAAAGGAACTTATCATATAGGCCTCTCATACCACCACGTGTGGGATAGGAAGCCCAGGTAGCTTATACAAATGGAAGAAAATCTGGATGACCCAGCCAAAAATTAAGGAAATGAAAGGATTTTGGACCCTGCTGTTGCTGCTGCATGCATCACAATAATAATGTGGCATGATCAGATGTAAGTCATGGCAAATGCTTCACTCGCAGAGATTGAAATCGAGTATTAAAGGACTCTGAACATAAAAAGCGATCCAGTCTTTTTTTTACAACTTCTAATCCACGTCCATTAGACCAAGTATACATTGATCCATCATAGGGTAGATCGATGAGAGAGCAGTAAGTGACACAGTCTTGAAATTCCTTAAAAGAAGAGATATTTGGGGTTAAAAATCCAGCATGTTCATCCACTGAAAGAAAGGTATTAAAATCTCCCCCTATTAACCAAGGTTCTGAATTTGAATCATAATGTTGCTGAATTGATGTCCATAAGCATCTCCGATCTCTGATTGTGTGCAAACCATAGACTGGGGTGAACCAAGCTATGTAATCGAATTCAATCAGATGAAAACGGAAGAATGAGCATTGTTCTGCATGAATAGTCTCTAATAACCAAAGAGAAGAATGGTTCCATAACACCCAAACCTTCCCTGCACATACTACCTCTGCTTGAGAGAAGCTAAGTTTAAGACAAAATCGATCTAGTTGTGTTGCGGTTTTTTTGGTTCAATAATTGTGAGCAACTGAATTTTATGGGATTTGAGTAAACGTTTCAATCTGACTAAGGATGTGGTTAAAGCACCTACATTCCAGACTAAGCAATTCATTGATCAGATTGAGATTGAGAGTTTGAAGAGCGAGTGATCTTGTCAGCTGATGGGTGATAAGTGCTTAACATCTCTTGCTTTGTACGACGACTTCTTGGTTTAGGATGAGGGAGATCTTGTTCAATATTAAGCCATTCTGTTAAGGGAGGAGGATTCCTTTCACATGAAGCCAAGATCCGTTGGAACTCCTCTGATGCTGTGATCAGCCCTGCCTTCAAAGATTCTAACTGTGCTACTCCCTGCAATGTCCCTTCAGTTGATTTATTAAGTAAGAATTCCCGCTCTCCTATGGGAAAAAAGAGCTACATATCAGATACTGTGGCACATAAAAGATTATCCTGCTCAACAACAATCGCTTCTTTGGAACTCCCCACATTTGGCAACGGCGCATCAGCAGTATGATCGATGTCTATTGCCTCCTCAATGATTTATGTATCATCATTTTTATTGTATAACTCTGTAGTCTCTAAATCTAATGGCTCTTTATCCAAAACTAGGAAGATGGATCATGGCATTGAGCTTCTGTAGTATTCGCCATTTCTTGGGAAACCATATTGTGAGAGGGAGATGGATCCTTGCTGAGAGGTTCATTAATGGCCTCCACTTCCCGAGTAATCAATGTGGGTACAATTGTATCCAAAATAGTCTGCTTCCCAGTACACAATTGAGCATCTGGGCAGAGAATTTCCTCAGAGCGTGGCATCTCACCAGCTAAATCTTTATCTGTTTGTTTTGATTTTGGCTTAGATTTTTTTGGCATCCATCTCTATGGAGCAGCTACAGCAGATATCTTTGGTAGTGGATCAACTACATCTGCAACTTTTGAGGTGATTAATTGTGGGCAAGCTTTCTGTTCATGTCCCAGTGTTCTACAAGAACCACAAAACAAAGGTACATTTTCATATTCTATGGTAGGGTAGAACTCTTTATCTCCTCCTTGTATATGTAGTTTAGGTGGTAATGGCTTTGAGATATCCAGTTCCAAACATATTCTAACAACTGATGACCTTAAACCCTGAGCAGGAGCGGAATCCATTTTTAGGGGGTAACCAATCATATGCACTATATCCCACAATGCAGATTTGTTATGAAGGTACAGTGGAAGACCTCGTATTGAAACCCATATTGCAACAATAGGCTTATCCACCTGCGGATCAAAGTCAGGCGTCCACTTCATGATTCGCATCTGATAACCGCTCAACATCCATGTGCGACGTAAAAAAACATCGTTGATAATCCTCCACATTTGACAAAGTGATTAGTACGTGTTTTTCATCCAATAGTCCCAATTTTGGTGTGGTTTTGAAACCTATTCGCTCCATGCACAGAGCCAAATGTTTCATGTTTGGCCTCCCATGCTAAAAAGATCCTATAAGTGTGTGTTGATAAGGAACTGAATACCTAGTTACCTCTTAGGCTGTGAAATTAATAGAAGGCAGACCCTTGTATCGTTGAACTGGCCGTGACGGTGTAGAGGGAGGCAGCTCCAGGTTTTTGGATAAAGCTTGCAAAAACGATTTCTTCCCTGCATGATCCATTGGTGGATCATGCGATTCCATATGAGTATGTAGAAAAGATCAAATCTTCGTTGAAGATATTCGCTGCTGCAGAAAACAGAGTGACTTCTAAGCCTGAGTCGCAAACGTAACCATAGTCCATGATCGATCGTCATGAAGATTGCTAGAGCCGCTGCAAGCCATCTTTTTTTCTTTGTCGGCTGAAATATATATTATGTATTATAATTAACTTTATTTCATGTTATGTATACCTATATGTATAATATGTAATAAGATGTAAATAATGACTAAGTTAAGTTATGTATTTTCATGTGACATGTCAAAGTAATTATAAATTAAGTGTTCTAAATACTTAAGTGTTGAATTATGAATTGTATATGTAAAATGCAATTTAAGAAAGTGGTGTTGGGTGAAAATGAAATAAAAAGGGGTTGTTTTAGGGTGCTGGCGAGGGGTACCTTTTTGGGGGTAAAAGTGGTATTTTCTTTAACTGATGACATGTAGGATATAGATAAGTGATGGATGTATGATGATTATATTTTAGAATGACCAAAATAGCCCTAAGGCCGAAATTCATGACCATGAAAGTTTGCGAAATTACTTTTATCGCATCACATGTTTTGAAAAGTCCATACGCGTAAAGGATAATAAACACAAGACGATTGATTCCAACAACACATGTTATGTTGTGTTTATGATTATGTCATGTTATAGTGCGACGGCAGTACATCGGGACTGGCGTGGTAGGTGTCATGTGCATATGTTATCGTTATGACCGAGTGTAACTCCTTGTCCGGGACACGGGATTTCCATCATAATGCGTCATTGTTAGAGCATGTACTTATGTTTTATGTTGTACATGTTACTATACAGAGAATCATTTGGTATTTGGTGCGTTATTATTGTTATGAAAGTGATATAGCCACTTATGAAAATGTTATGTCTTCAAGTTTATGAAAATGCCATGTTATGCATGTTTATGGAAAAATCATGTTATGATTTTATGAAAAGTTATGTTTTTGAATTGTCATTTAAAAATGAATCATGTTATGACCATGTTACCATTAAGTTATTTTTAGAATATCCTTAAGCCTATGATGTTGTTAAGTTGACCAAGATTGGATTTATGCATGAAACTGTAGTCTTTATAAGTTTATAACGTTAGTCTAAGATATAGACTAAAAATTAAGCATGGACATGTATACGACGTTTTATGGACTTAGGTAGAAGAACAATGTGCATTATGTTATGATGTTAAGTTCATATGTATTACATGTTGCTTGTTTATATTTATGTTATGTCACTTTACTTGCTTAAAATGGAAACGTGTCACATTGTGTTCTTCGTTATGCTTATTTATTTTACCATCTCATCTCTCCATGCATGATCTACATGACATATCTAGTAAGGCTACTTGCTGGGCGATTATATGTATCGCTCATACTTTCCTTTAATCAATTACAGAGGAAAAGATTCCCCATACCGAATATATTGAGGACGAGCCTCGAGTAGATTATCCGTGAGCGGGAAGTATGCCAGGACTTATCCTTTCGGGATTTATGAGATGAGTTAGATCATGATATACTCATGTTATTTTTGTACGTTTATGCATGTCGTATGTTTATCTTTACGTTGCTTTCGCTTATCAATTCATGATTCTTGTCGACATGCACATATAGGCATCGACGCCTTGTACTTATCGTAGCAGAGTATGGCGGGTGCACTGGACCGGAACCCTAGTTTTGGGCGGGGCGCTACATTGGTGATCTTGTTTTAGCATGTTTATTGATGCATCATAATCATGACTAATATGCTAGATCAAAAATTTTGTTCTTGAGATCATCATGCTCATTTGTCCATGTATGTACGCACGGCCAAGAGGCACTTTTTAAGTCCTCACTTGAGCTTGATCATCTATCTTCATAATGTTGCATAATGGTGATGATCGTGGCTCAAAAAGTTAACTTTTCATAGTTTCCATCATCCTTTGTGGTATGCATTCTTTGTCATGTTCTTAAACTTGAAAAATCATCATTGTGATGGAAACTAGTATGCACATAACTAGTGTGAATGTTAAACTCAAGACATAAATATATATAAGATGTGAAAAAATAGGAGACTTATGTGGTGTTGTGAATGGCTAAAACATTCGGCCATAAGGCATAGTCATGGATTAATAAATTGTTACATGTTATGAAGATATATATGTATATATAAATAAGTATAATTTCAGCCATAAGGCCTAATATGGAATAAAGAAGTGGCTATATGTTATGAAGATGTATATGTATATATGTATGGTTAGCACACGGCCCTAAGGCCTTTTTGTGGTACAAATAACTTTGTTACATGTTTTTGTGTGTGTGTGTCTATATACACACACATATGATATGTAGTACGATATAAATTGTGACTAAATTGTGTACTCTCAAATGACATGTTAAAATAATTATGAAATAAGTGTCCTAAAGGCTTAAGTGTTGAATCATGAGCTTGTATATGGAATATATAATTTAAGAAAGTGATGATGGGTGAAATTTCACGAAACGGGGCTGTTTTTGGGGTCTTGGCCAAGAGCCCCTTTTCGTGAGTAAGAATGGTATTTTTTTAAGTTATGACATGTATGATATGGATAAGTTAGGGATTTACGATGATTAAATTTAGAATGCCCAAATTGACTTTTAACCGAGCTTAATGGATAAAGAAACAAAGTTTGTAAAATTATTTTTATCGCATCACATGTTTAAAACGTTTTCACACGTAACGAATAATAAACACGAGATGATTGATTCCAACGACGCATGTTATGTTATGTTATGGTGCACCAGCATGACATCGAGAACGGAGTGTTAGATGTCATAGGCATATGTTATCGTTATGACCGAGTGTAACACCTTATCCGGAACACAGGATCTCTGCCATAACGGTCACCGTTAGGATATGTACTTATGATTTATATTTGTACATGTTACTATATGGGGAATCACTCGGTGTGTTGTGTGTTATTATTCTTATGAAAAGTGCTATATCCATCTCATGAAAAATTATGTTTACGTGTTTAAGAAATTGTCATTTTATGCATGTTTACGGAAAAGTCATGTCTTGATTACAAAGTCATGTTTTAAATTGTTTATGAAAAATGAACCACGTTATAACTTGTCGAAACCGAATTTCTATGATACCCGCAAGTTATTGTTGTAATATCCTTAAGTCTATGATATTATTAAGTAGACCAAAGTAGAACTTATGCATGGGAATGTAGTTGATGTAAGACGTATGACCTTAGTATAAGATATGTATTGGAAATTAGGAATGGATATGTATGTGGCGCTTTGATGGTATTAGATAGAAGGAAATTTTTAGCTTTGATGATGACGTTTATTATGTATATGTTACATGTTTTATGATTATACTTATGCTATGGACTTTAATTATTAAAATGGACACGTGTTATGTTATGTTCTTAATTGCGTTTTATTGTTTTATTACTCCGTCTCCCCATCTATGATCTGCATATAGTATCCAGACGGACTACTTGTTGAGCGATTAGTTTTATCGCTCACACTTGTCTTTAATCATATTGCAGATAACAGGGTTTGTTATATCAGATTCATAGAGGACGAACCTCGGATAGACTACCCGTGAGCGAGAAAGTATGTGAGGACTTTATCTTTTGCATATGCTATATGATTTGGTCATTATGTACTTATATTATTTTGGGACTTGTACATTATGACTTGTACGGATTATGACGATTTGTATATGTATGCGTGTTGTATGTTTATCTTTATGTTGCTTCTGCTATATCGATTCATGATTCATGTCGACATGCACATGTATGTATCGATGTCTTGTACTTCTCGTAGCAAAGTACGGCGGGTGCACCGTGTCGAGACCCTAGTTTCGGACAGGGCCCTACATGTATAATCTAAACAATTCATCCTAACATAATTCAACATATGCAACTCCCCTAACAAACTCTATTCTACCCAATTTCTTAAGAAGTATTTCATTTACTAATCAAAATAAGTCATTAAAATCTAAAGATAAATTCATACTTACTACTAAAACGTCCATAGAACTGCAATGATTCAAAAGTCGTATTTAGTTCTTGATTCTAACAACGGTTGATTGCCCATATTGATAACTGAAATTTTTTTTCCTCTCCTTCTTTCTCTGCCGACCCCTCCTTCTCTCTCTTTTTGTATTTGTTTGTTGTGGGTTTGGGGCCTTATCCCTATTTATACACTATTTCTCTCCTAGGTTTTTGATTGTAACTAGGATCCTTATCTAATCTTTATTACTCCTTTTCTAGTATAATTATATCTATAAATTTATCCTTCTCACTCCTAGTATATACCAATCTATTTCCATAACTATCATCTAAAAATTTTATATGTTGTAATCATCTATCTTATTTATTTCCTTTATTATCCTTTTTTCGGACATCACACAAAGTGTCATTTACTTGAGCAAGAATATGGTGTATCATGCGAGAATCAAATATATTGATATACGATATCGTTGGATTCAGGAAGCCATTAAGGAGGAGTAATTCCAAATAAAGAAGATCCACACAAACAATAATCCTCATAATATGATGACAAAAGTCATTACGAAAGGGAAGTTTAATTGGTGCGGCAAGCATACTGGGATGAACTCTCAATAAGAGTCAGAGTATGCTCTAGTCTTGAGGATATTTCATGGGTCCAGACGGGAACAAAATTTTATTTTGTTGAATTTCCAGGCAATTGTAGGACGGTTGGTGGCATACCAATTTTGACAAATGCAAAGGATCAACAATTTAAATAGTAAAACACATGTTTTATCTCCAATCTATTGGCCTATCAATAAGAAGATTTTGGTCAAGGAAAACCAACACCAAAAGCAAGAAGAAATTTAAGAGCTTCTTCAAAAAGCAGTGGGTGGAAGAAAATAGAGAGAGAAAAATAGAGTTGTGAGTTTATACCAATCCGGTATAAGAAAATAGTGATTATTTTGACCTCTTGTATTTCTCAATTTTAAGTAAACATTTGATTTGTCTGTTTTATTCCTATTATTTTGAATAGTTGAAGTTGTTTTAACTGTCCGTCGTTTTTTCACATAGAGAGGGTTTTCCACATAAACATCGGTGTTCTTATTTTGTCTGCTATTTACGGTGAAGTTGTGATAAATACATCGTATACGTAATTTCTATGTAAAAAAAGTCGGGTTTAAAATGGGACCTGGTGTCACCATTCCAGCTAAACTTGGAATTTTACATAAATGATAATACTATGTAGGAATTCATTTTGATCTTTCTTGGTATTGCCTTGTTGTACCCCGACGAAAAGTCATATTGTACTTGAATACTCGTATAAGTGAATTACTAAAGTGGCATCCTTCAAGTGCAATTCACTAAGTTTCCTTAGTGCTTCTTTTATTTTAGGATGATAAGCAAACAATATAATCATACAAGCATGAGTTTTGGACCATGGCCAATTCACTCTAAGGGCTTAAGGGATTTCGGCCATAAGGTTTAAAAAAGGGTCTTAAAGGGTTTTTCCAAATTATAAGGAGGTTAATCTTAAGAGCCTTCTTAAAATAAGCCCAAATGGAAATTAAGGAGTTGTAAGTAGTGGACAAAGTTTCCCCTAACTATTACAAAATTTCGGCCCTTAGCCAAAGTGAGCTCAAGATTTTCCTAATTTAAAACAAGAAAAGGGGAAATAGTTAATAAAAAAGGGGGAAAATACCCACATGCCTTTTCATTAAATTCACTTGGAAAGAGATTAAGCATGGTAATGGCTATTGAAGCCATAACCGCCGGTTTTCCCCTTCATGACTAACCAAGGAACATTTCAAATATTACCATGGTTACTTTATATTAACTACAAGGTTAAAGTAACTCAAGTTAACCCATAAAGTAACTCTAGTTGGATAAAGTAACCTAGGTTAGCCATTAAGTAACTATAGTTGAATTAAAGTAACTATAGTTGAATCAAAATAACTTTAGTTGAATCAAAGTAACTTTAGTTGCATTAAAGTAACTATGGTTGCGTTAAAGTAACCTTGGTTAGTTAAAGGTAACTAAGGATAATTAACTCTAATTAGCCTGACCAAGCCAAGGAAAACCCCCTTCTCCCCCAACATACCAACAGCTAACCCTTAGCCAAGAAAAGAAAATTCACTCCAAGAACACCCTAGAACTCTCTCTTACTCTCAACTCTCAAGAATTCACAATGGAGCAAGAGAATTCCCTATTTTTCACTTGAGGAACACGGCTAATGAGCCAAAGAGATCCAAGAACCATCTTCAAGCTCCAAGAATTCATCTAGGTAAGTACATGCTAAGCATTCTAAGTGAATTCTATGTTTCAAAGAATGAAACTCACATTGGCGTCCCTCTTGTCTTGCCAAAAACATGACACTCAAATGGTCACTAGAAGAAGATTTGTCAAGCTACTAGAAGGAGCTAACATCTTGGTGGTTTGAATCCATTTCAAGCTCCATCCAAGTTTCATTTTGGTAAGGAAATCGTAGCCTCAATATAGTTGTTTCTTCATTAAGATAGTAACTAATGTTCATCCTTCTTCCTCCTCTCAAAACCGTGTGCTATATGTGAAGTTGGAGGAAGACTTCACTCCATTTCAACCAAGACTCATGCTAAGGAAAAGCTCTAAGGTTTGAGGAGGCAAGTATACTTTAACCAATCTTGCCTTATGTGTGAAGTGCATGCTTGAATGTCTAGTCATTTTTAAGCCATAAATCTTAGTTGAAGACTCTAAGTACAAGATATGAAAACTAGTTGTTATAAGAGAAGTGATGGCATAAGTCAATGATTTGTTATATGAATGTGTTGTGATTGTTTAATATGATTCATGAACTGTTTATCTATGGTTTAAAGCATGTTATAAGGCTTGGATAAATTATGTTGAATTGGGTAATTGATGGTTATTAAGTCACTTTAAGGAATGAAGTTGATTGGAAATGCTTGAACCATAAAAAGTGGTGAAGTGCTGAAATCACTCGAGCTGGACAGTTTTATGTGTCATGTTGTAAGACTTGAAAATGAACCTTAAAGGTGTTCAAAGTGGCTAATTATTGGTAGGATGATAGTCTTACGTGTGTAGTAAATGTGTGAGTTGGAATTTTGATAAAAAGAGTTATGGTTTAACCTTAATGAATTATTTAGTGACAGCTGGTCAAACCGAAGTATTGGAGCTGGATAGTTTTCTGTAGCGTGTTGAACGACATGAAAATGAGAGGTGTGCAAACTGGCTAATTCTTGGTATGACGATAGCCTCACATGTGTATTCAATGTGTGAATTGGAATTTTGGTAAAAAGATTTGTGGATTATCCTTAATGACGATTTTGGTAAAACTGGTCAAACAGAGTTGTTGGAACAGGACAGATTTTTGTGACGTTTTGTGGGACCTGAAAAGGAACTTTAGAAGATTTAATTAAGCTAATTTTTGGCATAAAAGTATCCCTATGTGTACAGTAATCATGAGAGTTGGAACTTCGTTAAAAAGAGTTAACGGATTATTTTTAACGGAATTTTTACTAAAACTGGTCATGCTGGAAATTACTGGACTGAACAGATTATATGTGACATAATGAATATCCCGATAATGGACCTTAGGAACATGCAATTAGGCTGATTTTTGGCAGGATACTAGCACTATGTCTTTTCTAAGTTTAAGAGTTGGAATTTTTTAAAAAGGACTTACGGTTTGGTCACAGTAAAATTTGTAGTAAAATTAGTCATTCCAGAATTCAGCAGGTAACCTCTTTGGGAAAAAGAATAAATGACCCCTTTAACGATATTATTGTTAGGAAATCGAACGAGATCACTGCAAAAACGCGCAGCGGAAAACAAAACTTGATCTCTGATTTCCTACCAAGGATCCATGTTGTTCGTTTAATTCGACAAAAGAAATCAAAAAGTACCTCCGTAGATTCGAAATCTGCAGATGGAAGAGGTGCGAAATCACGAACACCCTCTGTCGGTATCCACACGAACGCTTCCGCCCAGAGTGCTAGCTCTTCAAACGGCGCGGCTGAAGAACTCGTTTTTCACAAAAACGGCTCTAGGGTTTTCTTATGACTCTGTGTATTTTTCGTGTGTCTTGTGTATACGAGATACCCAAGTATATATGCACATACGTAGACATCAGAATCCGAGTCCTAATCGGATTAGTGGATGCCCATCAAAATCCATATCAGATACGGATTCTATCAGGATATTCAAAATCCATATCAGATATGGATTCTCTCGTTATTATCCAAATACATATATATATATATAATCACCAAAAACCCGAAAATAATAATAATAATAATTAATATCCAATATTAATATTATCAATATTAAAACGATAATAATAATAATAATAATAATAATAATAATAATTAATATCCAATATTAATATTATTAATATTATTAATCTCAGCCATACGCATTCTTGTGTGTGACCCGATAGGCCCATATTAATTGGCAGTTGATTAAATCTCTATTAAACCAACAAGTCGTAATTGGCCTCTAGCAAGGCATTACAACTACCCAATTAATACGAGTAAAGTCCAACTAGCCTAATAATAGTACATGCATTAATCCCTTTGTCACACGATATCTAGTTTGAACATAAGTCATGGTCAGCGTCATACTTATATAGTTCAAACATATGATTACTCGATCTCTAAGTAGACTGATAAAACAAATGATATTGATCACACTATCAATTCATTTGAGCACGGCCATGCATTTCACAGTCTCACTAATCGAGGGGCCCAAAGATATCTCTCTCAAAAGAGAAGGACAAATTCTATCTTGATTGTTCAATATCCTCTACATAATTTCTATCACATTCAATCATGACCTTTATTATTATCCAGTTACGAATAACGTTTGATCATGTCAAAATATAATAGTCCTTATGTTGGAAACTATGACAATCTCAAGTCAAAGGATTAAAAGATGACTATCATGAGATTTACTTATGACGCTAATCCATGTAGTAATCTCATGATGGGTCTATCCAATACACTGTTCTCTAACAAGTATCTATGAGATTGATTCGTATCACCATACACATAATCATCTCATGATTATCAAATCAATACTCATACTGATTATAAATTATTTTATCTCTATAACAATAATCAATCAGAGACATATATCAAAATTGTGTAACATACTAACCAACAATAATGATAATAAAACTTCTTTTATTAATGATAAATGCATAACATAAATATCCAAATCATGGCCTAGGGCACATACACTAACAATCTCCCACTTGCACTAGGCCTACAAATATCTGAGACCCATAGATCTAGTATGTTGATCATGCTTGACCCGTGAGAGAGGCTTAGTCAATGGATCCGCTATGTTATCATTTGTGTCAACTTTGCATATCTTGACATCTCCTCTATCGATGATGTCTCGAATGAGATGGTAGCGTCTGAGTATATGTTTAGATCTCTGATGAGACCTAGGCTCTTTTGCTTGTGCTATGGCACCATTGTTGTCACAATGAATGTCCACAGGATTTGCAATGCTAGGTACCACTCCTAGCTCAGTGATGAACTTCTTCAACCAAACTGCTTCTTTAGCTGCATCTGATGCTGCTATATACTCAGCCTCTGTTGTAGAATCAGCCACAGTGCTTTGTTTTGAACTCTTCCAACTAACAGCTCCACCATTCAATGTGAATACAAAACCGGACTGCGATCTAAAATCATCTATGTCTGTTTGGAAGCTAGCATCTGTGTAACCATTTACAACTAACTCGTCATCCAAACCTCCATAAACCAAGAATACATCTTTAGTCCTTCTGAGGTACTTAAGAATATTCTTGACAGCTGTCCAGTGACCTTCACCAGGGTCAGCTTGATATCTACTTATTGTGCTCAATGGATATGAGACATCTGGTCTAGTACATAACATGGCATACATGATCGATCCTATAGCAGAAGCATAAGGAATTTTATTCATTCGATCTCGCTCATCAGATGTCTGAGGACATTGATTCTTGCTAAGATGAATGCCATGAGACATAGGCAGAAATCCTTTCTTGGACTCTTGCATGTTGAACCTTTTCAACATTTTATCTATGTATGTACTCTGACTCAAGCCTATTATCCTTTTAGATCTATCTCTATAGATCTTGATACCAAGGATATAGGTAGCCTCACCCAAGTCCTTCATTGAAAATGAATTCCCTAACCAAGCCTTAACCTTTTGTAAGGTAGGGATATCATTCCCAATAAGTAATATGTCATCCACATATAAGACCAGAAACACTACTACACTCCCACTAACCATCTTGTAAACACAAGGTTCATCTTCATTCTTGATGAAACCAAAGTTCTTAACTGTTTCATCAAAACGAAGATTCCAGCTTCGAGATGCTTGCTTCAATCCATAGATGGACCTTTGAAGCTTGCAAACCTTCTTTGAATTCTCAGGATTTACAAAACCCTCAGGTTGTGTCATGTACACATCCTCGAGTAAATTTCCATTAAGGAAAGCAGTTTTGACATCCATTTGCCATATCTCATAATCATAGTATGCTGCAATGGCAAGGAGAATTCGAATAGACTTAAGCATAGCTACTGGTGAAAAGGTTTCATCATAGTCTATACCATGAGTTTGCTTGAAACCTTTAGCCACAAGCCTTGCTTTGTAGGTTTGCACATTTCCATCCATGTCAGTTTTCTTCTTGAAAACCCATTTGCAACCAATAGTCTTAATACCCTCTTGAGGATCAATTAAAGACCAAACTTGGTTATCAAACATGGATTGCATCTCAGAATTCATGGCTCCAAGCCATTTATCTGAATCTGGACCTGACACAGCTTCCTGACAGGTAGTAGGCTCATCTTGATCTATGAGCATAACTTGACTATCATCAGTCACAAGAAATCCGTATCTCTCTGGCTGACGATGTATCCTATCAGATCTGCGTTGGACTTGTGTTACATTTTCAGGCTCCACAACTGTTTGTGGTTCTGAAATCGTCTCTAAAGACGGTTCAACGATATCTTGCGGAACTTGAGTTTCCTCAAGTTGTACTATACTCCCACTTGTTCTCTTGGAGAGAAACTCCTTTTCCAAAAAGACTCCATTTCGAGCAACAAACACTTTGTTCTCTGAGGAAATATAGAAATAGTACCCTTTAGTTTCTTTAGGATACCCCACAAAAATACATTTGATAGATTTTGGAGCTAGCTTATCTGACATTAATCTTTTCACATAAGCTTCACAACCCCAAATCTTAAGAAAAGACAAACTGGGTCTCTTACCAGTCCACATCTCATATGGTGTCTTTTCAACCGCTTTAGATGGTACACGGTTCAAAATGAATGCAGCTGTCTCCAAGGCATAACCCCAAAAGGATAAAGGAAGATCTACTTGACCCATCATAGATCGAACCATATCCAATAAAGTCCAATTTCTCCTTTCAGAAACACCATTCCATTGTGGAGTTCCTGGAGGAGTCAACTGTGAAACGATTCCACAATTTCTTAGATGTTGGTCAAATTCTTGGCTCAAATATTCACCACCTCGATCTGATCGAAGGGTTTTAATTGTCTTACCAAGTTGATTTTGTACTTCATTTTGAAAAGTTCTAAACATTTCAAAAGACTCATGCTTATGTTTCATTAGGTAGACATAGCCATACCTACTGAAATCATCAGTAAAAGTAATGAAATACTGAAATCCTCCCCTGGCACTAATGCTGATTGGGCCGCATACATCTGTATGTACCAATCCCAATAAGTCATTAGCCCTTTCACTATGTCCAGTAAAAGGAGTCTTTGTCATCTTTCCAAGCAAACAAGACTCGCAATTTTCAAATGATTCAAAATCAAATGAATCTAATAATCCATCTTGATGGAGTTTAGATACGCGCTTCTCATTTATATGGCTAAGGCGACAATGCCATAAATATGCAGGGTTTAGTTCATTTGGCTTAGTTCTCTTTGAAGATATGTTATAAATATTACCGTCATTGGAATCATCAAGGTTAAGGACATAAATGCCATTATAACTACTTGCAATACAATAAAGCAAGTCATTTTTATCAAAAATAGAACACTTCTTATTTTTAATTAAAAATGAATAACCTTCATTATCCAAAACAGACACTGAAATAAGATTCCTACTCATAGTAGAAACATAAAAGCAATTGTTTAAAACTAACAAAAGCCCATTGGGCAAGACAAGCTCATAGGTCCCTACAGCTATAGCAGCAACTCTTGCTCTATTGCCAACACGTAGGTCCACCTCGCCCTTCTTCAGCATCCTACTCCTTTTGAGCCCCTGCATATTTGTACAAATATGGGATCCACATCCAGTATCTAATACCCAGGAAGAAGAAGTAGATAAATTAATTTCTATAACATAAATACCTGAAGATGTAGTCGTACTACCCTTCAGCTTCTTCAACTCCTCCAAATAAACATCACAATATCTTTTCCAATGCCCAGGCTTGTTGCAATGGAAACAAGTTCCTTCCTTAGGAACCTTTGCCTTGGGACCAGGTTTCGGTTTAGCTTGACCCTTTGCCCCTTTTGCACCCTTTGTACTTTTAGCCTTACCCTTGCCTTTAGCTTTCTTTTTCATTAGCTTGGTATTGACACTCAATACATGGGTAGGCTTCTTGATATTCCCCTCAGCAGTTTTGAGCATACCATGTAGCTCAGGAATGGACTTTTCCATATTATTCATATTGTAGTTCATGACGAACTGAGAAAAACTGCTAGGCAAAGAGTGTAGGATCAAATCCGTGGCGAGTTCCAAACTCAGGGGATATCCAAGTCTTGCAAGGTGATCTATATAGCCTTTCATCTTCAGAACATGAGCGCTAACAGATTCACCTTCAGACATCTTACAGTCAAAAAGTGCAACAGCGGTGTCGAACCTATCCTGCCTAGCCTGTTGTTGGAAAGCTTGTTTGAGATGCACACTCATCTCATAAGCTTCTAAGTGTTCCAGGTCTTTCTGAAGTCCTGGACACATAGTTGCCAACATTAGACATCCTATGTCATTGGAATCTTCAACATGCTTCTTATACTTGTTCTTAACAGCAACAGAAGCATCAGCAGGAGGGGGTTCAGGGACAGGGTCATCGAGCACGTAGGACTTCTTTTCTTGCTTGAGAACAATTCTCAAGTTTCGAAACCAGTCAACAAAATTAGTCCCACATTCTTTTAGTTTTTCCTTCTCAAGGATAGATCGCAGCGATAAGGTGGAATTGTTATTAGCAGCCATTTATGATCTACAAAATATGCAAAGTAACACTTTATTAATAATGAGGTTAAAAATTTATAAAACTCCCACTAAAATATAACCCTCAAAAGAAATATTTTAGTGAGCTAAGATCCATATTTGACTTAATTCTAAACTCAGCTTTGGCATGACGCTTAAAATTAAGTTATTTAGGTAGGTAACATCTTTACCAATTACATCTCATGTAACTCTTAGAATTTATGGAATAATGACATCATATATCATTGTATGTTAGATTCCATCTAATGCCTTGGGCCCTAAACCGTTTTGATAGCCCAATTAAGTCTAACCAATTTTAAACATATGAGTAGCACTATTACTCATCCTACGTAGCTAGGAATGTTTAAAGCACATTGCTTTGGCAATACCTACTTTAATACAATCCCAGTTTTAATAGGTGTTTAAGACATGGATGGCATCAAGACTTAAATTATTAATGAGGGTTCAACTTAGTTTATGTCTTGCATTGCATATCATTATATCATAGCATCCTATATGCATAATATATCATCCACGCATCTCATACAAAATGATAAATATGTAAACGTGACATAGCATGGCCAAACTAAATATGATCTTCATGAGACCAAATGAAGATCATAAAGGAAACCCTATGTGAAAGACTTCCTATTACAACATTTGCAATGATACATATCTTCTTGTCTTGAGCTCGTGCCTCCATCTCCATGGAATCCACTCGTCCTTGGTCTGTGTCGCCATCACCACTTTTGTAGCTTGATCTTCATTTATTACAATAATAAAGAAAAAACCTAACTAATTGTATAATAAATACAACAAAAACTACAGCGGCACGCAGGCCATAATAACCCAAAACAGAAATATGACTAAGTCAATCACATAGGTCCTGAGGCCGTGCTATGCACCATGCAAAGACATCAACAATTATAATATATTTTACACAAACATATTATAACAAATAAATATATATTGACATTCTTAATGTCACGGTAACGAACTATAGGGCGTACGCATACGGCGGTCCCGCTCGAAATCCGAGAGTTATCATTCAAAACCCAAAAACAGAATCATCAATCGAATTGATAATCTGTTGTTCGAAATCCGAAATAGAATCAATCTGCCATTCGAAATCCGAAAACCGAATCATCAATCAAATTGATAATCTGTCTGTTTTGAATATGCATAACTCTTACAGAATCATTATCGGTTGTTCATATCGATATAAACATAATCGGTTTTTGATCATCACATGAAAAACGAAAACTTTATATCACATATAACAATCTCGAATCATAAGGTCTCATGAAAACGAATTGAAAACATCAATCCGCTCTCACCAGATGAGATTCGAATAGGGTTTTACACATAGCGTATGTTTATATCTAATATAAACAAAATCGGTTTTGATCATCACATGACAAACGAAAACCGCTGTATACAAATCATCTCGTGAAAACGATTTGAAAAGCACCACTCTTCTCTCATCATATGAAATCCGAGTTGGGGTTTTTGTACATATCATGTCATACGAAAAATAGTAAACATATAATCACATAAGCATGATATAATCGATTTAAATGAAATCAACAAGTGTCTCGGATACCACTGTTAGGAAATCGAACGAGATCACTGCAAAAACGCGCAGCGGAAAACAAAACTTGATCTCTGATTTCCTACCAAGGATCCATGTTGTTCGTTTAATTCGACAAAAGAAATCAAAAAGTACCTCCGTAGATTCGAAATCTGCAGATGGAAGAGGTGCGAAATCACGAACACCCTCTGTCGGTATCCACACGAACGCTTCCGCCCAGAGTGCTAGCTCTTCAAACGGCGCGGCTGAAGAACTCGTTTTTCACAAAAACGGCTCTAGGGTTTTCTTATGACTCTGTGTATTTTTCGTGTGTCTTGTGTATACGAGATACCCAAGTATATATGCACATACGTAGACATCAGAATCCGAGTCCTAATCGGATTAGTGGATGCCCATCAAAATCCATATCAGATACGGATTCTATCAGGATATTCAAAATCCATATCAGATATGGATTCTCTCGTTATTATCCAAATACATATATATATATATAATCACCAAAAACCCGAAAATAATAATAATAATAATTAATATCCAATATTAATATTATTAATATTAAAACGATAATAATAATAATAATAATAATAATAATAATTAATATCCAATATTAATATTATTAATATTATTAATCTCAGCCATACGCATTCTTGTGTGTGACCCGATAGGCCCATATTAATTGGCAGTTGATTAAATCTCTATTAAACCAACAAGTCGTAATTGGCCTCTAGCAAGGCATTACAACTACCCAATTAATACGAGTAAAGTCCAACTAGCCTAATAATAGTACATGCATTAATCCCTTTGTCACACGATATCTAGTTTGAACATAAGTCATGGTCAGCGTCATGCTTATATAGTTCAAACATATGATTACTCGATCTCTAAGTAGACTGATAAAACAAATGATATTGATCACACTATCAATTCATTTGAGCACGGCCATGCATTTCACAGTCTCACTAATCGAGGGGCCCAAAGATATCTCTCTCAAAAGAGAGGGACAAATTCTATCTTGATTGTTCAATATCCTCTACATAATTTCTATCACATTCAATCATGATCTTTATTATTATCCAGTTACGAATAACGTTTGATCATGTCAAAATATAATAGTCCTTATGTTGGAAACTATGACAATCTCAAGTCAAAGGATTAAAAGATGACTATCATGAGATTTACTTATGACGCTAATCCATGTAGTAATCTCATGATGGGTCTATCCAATACACTGTTCTCTAACAAGTATCTATGAGATTGATTCGTATCACCATACACATAATCATCTCATGATTATCAAATCAATACTCATACTGATTATAAATTATTTTATCTCTATAACAATAATGAATCAGGGACATATATCAAAATTGTGTAACATACTAACCAACAATAATGATAATAAAACCTCTTTTATTAATAATAAATGCATAACATAAATATCCAAATCATGGCCTAGGGCACATACACTAACAATTATAATTCCGCAAAACCCTCATGGCAATTACTTAAGACATATGTGAGTGTTTTTATGTAAACCAATTAACTTAGTATCGTTATTTTAAGGGGTAATTACCAAGGTCAAGTTGGCGTTACTAATCTGGAATTTTGGGCAGAATTAAGGAACTTGTTGGAAAGACCTTGTTTTAATGGGCTTAGGCTTAGTTATTTGGTTTGGGCTTATGATCATTAATTATTGGTATGTCTACAGCGGTTTTCCAAAGTTGGCCCAATTTAAATGAAGCATTAACGGGCTTATATGAAAGGTAAAAGAAAGAACGCTGTATTGCTGAAATTCAGCAGCCCATGTTTCGTAATTAAACAAGTTAACTGTCTTATATGTCTCGTATCGTCACGAAAATTATATTACGAATAGAAAAGACATTCTTATGCATATGTATGACAAGAACTAATGATAGCGGGCCTAAAACACGAGGTTTTGAGGCCGTGCGTATGGAATGATAATTCTGGAAATTTTTCCAGCCTAAAGAATAAGTTGTACGTATGTATGTATGTATGTATGTAACGCATTATATCATGAATTACATAGTACATGTCATACATTGCATCATCGTCATTTACATGATTTATGGAACTGATTTTATGAGAAAGAAAGATGAAAAAGCGTTTCTAAAGAAAAGGTTGTTTTTAAAAGAACGCTTTCCACCGGTACCGTTGTGTTTCCTGGCCAGTAAGGACCCGCTCCAGATCCGGGGTTAATTGATCTAATGATATGGACCGTTGAGGCCCGGAGAGAATAGACCTTATATCGACCATTTAGGCCCAGAGAGAGTAGACCTGATATCCACCGTTCAGGCCCAGAGAGAATAGACCTGATAAGTGATGACGTGACCGCTCCAAATCCAGGAATAATAGATTCGAAGGGAAGAAGTGACCGCCTCAGATCTGGGTGAATAGATCTGAATACTCTCTTGTTTTCATGACGATGATGTTTTAAATGAAAGAACGAAAGGAAAAGATTTTCATGGTTTCATGATGCACTACATTTGCATATTCATACGCATTGCATATGGTCATGAGCATGATGTTGAGTTTATTTGCACTAAGCTGTGTTATTACTTGCTTCATGGCTAGGTTATGATTTTATTGCATGAGCTGCTATTGATTGAAGGGATGGGATGCTAGCCAATGCTAGATGTAATGTTATTTAGGATATGACCCCCTTATCTTTCGTCACCTAAGTTACGATCTTATTACTGTTGTTACGTAAGCTATGATCTTATTATTTTTGTGACTAAGTGATGATCCCGTTACCGTGGTGGCATTTGAATGGAAAGACATGTATGATGGGAAAAGTCCAAATTTTGGGGATTTGGTTCTTGTGTGTACTTTCCATTTAATGCATGATTGTTTACGGTATACTTGCTGGTAACGTTGTCACTCACCGTTTATTTTTCCTCCCAGAACCCGCAGGATATAGGATCGAGCGAATCGAGGACGAGCCTAGGTCGTCTCATCCATTGAAGAGCAATTGAAGGATGATTTAAGGGTTTATGACGAGATGGTAATGATTGAGGAACTTATATGAATTTATGTTGAAAAACATTGGATTTTTGATTCCCGCATTTTAAGAACATGTTTGTAAGAAACCGGATCAAAGAAACGATATCCAAACTCATCAAGTCTATATCCCTCAAATATACATTTCTTGTCTTGTCATCATGTTTTGATCTATCATATTTTGAAACGTGCACATAAGCCAAGCATCCAAATACCCGAAGATGTTCATATGAAACATCTTTACCACTCCAAACATGGTTCGGAACATCAAACTTCAAAGACACACAAGGTGTGAGATTTAGCACATGTACCACCCTGTTCAATGCTTCTCCCAAAAGTGTTCGACAACTTTGATTGCGATAATCGGTATTTTACCCTCTCAACCAAGGTTCTATTCATTCTTTTGGTCAACCCATTTAGTTGCGGTGTCTTTGGAGGAGATTTTGAGTGATGTATACCTTGGCTTCAGCAATGCTCATCGAACAGACCAATATAGTCTCCCCTGTTATCCATCTGGATGCACTAGAGCTTCTTTCCTGTTTCTTTTTCAACCGATGCTTGGAAGGACTTGAATATATCAAGCACTTGATCTTTTGAATCAAGGTCTAGGCCTAAATTTTCTGAGAATAATCATCAATAAACGTCACAAAATAATAGGCGCCGCCAAGTAACCGAGCCTTCATCAGCCCACACACATTGGAATCACCAAGTCTATTATCTCTTGCTTTCTTTTTGGTTCGGAGGACATAAAGGACACATGCTTTTGCTTTCCAGTCAAACGATGCGGACTTTGCTTCAATATTGTATTGGAAATACTAGATAATATGTTCTTCTTAGCCAAGATGCTCAAACCTTTTTCACTCATATGACCCAAACATTGGTGTCATAATTCAGAGGAGGAAATCCTAAATTTGGCAACATACAAATTTTAACTTTTCTTTTCTCTTGCAACAAACATTGAGCCCTTCTTTAGTTTTTATTCATCACCCGAAAATGAACTGCAATATCCTGCTCACTTAGCTTCCAACCGATAAAAGGTTGAACTGAAGATCGGGAATATCCTTCACATCTTTGAGGATTAGTGTATTTCCATTACTAGCCGCAACACAAATATTTCTCATTCTGACAACACTTGTTTGTCCACTATTTCCCATGCCTACTACACCAAAATCAACGGCTCCATAGTTTAAGGAAAGGTCACGCCGAAAGATCGCATGGGTGGAAGCACCACTATCAATCAGTTAATCCATCTCATCACACGATATATTAATACTTTCTGAACCATCGTGAGGAAAAATGAAGAAATCATCAACAACGGCAATGTCATAATTGTTGGTACCTTCTTTGTTGACTTCAATGTTGTTATTCTTCTCTCTCATTTCTCTTGTCAACTTTCGGCAATACTTTTGGATATGACCTTTCAAGCCCCAATGCTGGCACTCAATATTAGACCATTTGTTGGAATCTCCACCAGAAATACTACGGTTATTTGAAGTCTGACTTTGACGTCTCCCCTTTGATGCACCACCATTATTTTGACTTTATCTTCTCCCCCTTGATTCAGTAACCAACAATTCGAAATGTGGAGATGGGTCAAGAGACTTGGGCCTCATTTCTTCAGTAAGAACAATACTCTTAATTGATTCCATTTGTGAGAACACCATTCGAAGCAGAATTAGACAATAACGTCCTAAATGTCTCCCACGGGTTTGGCAAAGTGCGAAGAAGCCATAAGGCTTTTATCTCATCATCAAAGCTAATGCACATTGTCACCAATTGGTTGATGATCCCTTGGCATGCATTCAAGTGGTCGGCCATTGATGAACCATCATCATACTTCAAGGACATCATTTGCTTGAGTAGCAATAATTTACTCTTCAAGTGCAATCCAAAGGGTTCTAGCATTAACCACTAGGCTCACATGATTCAAAACATTATGATCAACCCATTGACGGATGTATCCGTAAACTTATCTATGCAACAAATTCCACTCGTCATCACTTTTTCCATTGGGCTTTTTCATGGAGAAAACCAAAACATGAAAATCTTTGCTATAAAGCAAATCTTCCATTTTTTCCTTTCCAACCATTGTAGTTGGAGTCACACAAATATTCTAGATGTGTTCACTTCCATAGTTGCATAAAGTCAAAACATTGCTCTGATAACACTTTGCTTGGAGGAAACCACGATAGCATAGCGGAATAACAAATAATCTCTACCAAAATACAGAAACTATGGTAAAATACAAAAAAACAAAAATTTTAGCGTGGAAAAACATCTCAAAGTAGGAGTAAAAAACCAAGGGAGCCGTAGGCCACTTAAATGGTCTCCGCTATAATCAATAACTGGTACAATAAATTCTCTCTAGGCACAACTAGAGGAATATATCATCATCAAGATCAAAAAACAATCTTGGAACACAACAAGATACAAGAGAGGAACAAAACACAAAGCTGAAATTTCTTGCAGAAAATACTGTCTCGGAAATGTACCTATCAGACTGACCTAGAAGTCTCTAAAACACATCTCCACCCTTCCAAATGTACCTCTGCGTGTTGGAACAATCAGTGAAAATTCAGTGACAATCCAACGGTAGACTACTCGGCAAATGCAATTTTCCCGTATGATTGCAGGGTTACCCAACACCTACGAGTTTCTCTTTTCTTCCTCTTCCCCTTGCACTTTTCTTGTTTCTTTCTTTTTTTTCTTGCTACCTTTTGTTTGTGTCTCAACATACCTATTTATGCTTCTTCTTATGTCATTTCAAATGCACAAGGCTATCCTAGAATCTTCTATTTTTCTAAGTCTTCAATATGCTTAGGATACCAACGAGTATTCTCATCATTCTAGGACACTAACATGTCCTAGAGGTCATTGAGACTCTCCAAGTAGGACGGATAGCCAACAATGGTGAGGAAGACTATGTGGAGAGGGAGCTTGTAGCTCTGATACCATAAATACGTAGAAACTAGGAGTAAGATCGAACAACAATTGACTTGGTTTATTGATACAACGAGCAAAGAGATTTATACAGTATTTACATGATGACTACTACTCCAAATGATAAGGATAAACATTCAACTTATAGATTACAATTTATAGATTATAACATGTATGACTAGATAAAGATATACACAATATCTTAAAGGTTCAAAAAATACTCAAATATTGATCTCCAATAACTTTCATTAAAACCAACCCTTAACTGCATGATCAAGTTACCTGACATTCTATTGAAGAGGTTACGAAATGTTAGCCTCAAACCCATTTTAGGAAATGGCAGGTTTGGAGTATAGTTTATATCGCTGTCCCGTACACGTATTATTCAGAGGGCGTAGTTGGCTAGTAGTTGTCTGCACCCACCAATTGAAATGGTCAAACAAAATAATGATAATGATAACTGGTGATTATGATCATTCAGTAAAAATAGTTTTAACCTAACCAATTTGTTAATTGTAACCTAAGGTGCTTGTAAACATTTTTCACACTTTGATATTACCAAACGCATCAAAATGCTTAAAATGTTTTTAGTTGGTTTGATCAGTTTATAAGCTAGCCCAAGCAGTCTTTAATTAAATATCACATTACTTATTGGTTGCATACATCTAACCCCATATCATTATGGGTCATCAAGAGACAACATGTGTGTTTCTAACATATAGGTATGGCTATGTATATCCGACCTTCCCATATCCTGCAATAGGTGGAAGCCTCTAAGGCAATGTGATAATTTTGTTGTTTTTCAGCCAATGTATTTTATATTTTCAGGCAGAAATGTTTAATTTATTCGTTCTAACATCACAAACAAGTAGTTTTTTTGTTGAAAACCATCAATTTAAGTACATATCATTTTCCTTAAGACCTTTTATTAAAATTCAAATCACAAAGTGATGATCTGAATCTGAGGGACCGAAACACATATTACAAGACTACTGCAGCAGCCTACCAAGAACAGAAAAACGGTCCAAATCTATGCCTTCTTCAATTGAATAGCCATTGATTCTTTACTCAAACCAAGCCATTTTATCCCGTTTTCCACAAAGACACCCAAATTCCCACACGCAACTCTGCACGTTGGACACACGCTTGGACAGAAAACAATCTTGTAGCCCTTCCCTTTCTCATGCTTCTCAAGCTTGAACCAGCTGGTCACAGTTCCAGGCCCTGGGTTCCCTACCCCACCACTAATCATCACGTACCTGTGGCCCGTCCTAAAATCGATTCCCCCGACTCTCCAAGCTGTTGACTGGACACAAATAGTTTCTGCCATAAACACAATATTGACATCAGTAGAGGCGTTGATGGAATTCTGGTTCTTGTCAGAAGAGAAGAATCTCAGTGGATGCCCTTTTGAGGATTCATGTTGTTCTTGTATCACGTAGAGAGGGCATGGATGGTCTTTGGCTGAGAGAGCAAGACCACCTCCATTCCTGGTTTCCAATGGAAGAATGTAATAATCTGTGCCTGTTTGGAGGTGATTGCCATCTGCATCTAGCACAGGGTTGCCTTTTGTTAATATGCAGAAGCTTGGAAGTGAATATAATGAGAGGTGGAATATTAAGTATAGGAATTTCATGATGATCTTTCTATGCTGCATTAGAAAGGGGGCCGTTCTTTATATAGTGGAGAAGTTAGAAAGACAAAGACGACTTTCTTTTCCAGCATATTAAGTGTAAATTCTGGATACCTTTAATGGAAGTACCCAATAAGATAAACCTATAAGATTAATGAAATTACACAAATGTGATAAGATTAAGGTAGATAGTTTTAGTATTCTAAGAACGGCATTATGCTACGGATTTGTGTTCTCTTTTCTTTTCCAACAGAAACAACAACAACAACAATCATGCCAAGTATATCCCAATGACAGCACAAGTTATCGTTAGGGTCTCGAGAGGGTGAGAGACAGGCAAATAATACCTCCATCCCAAGAGATAGAGAGTTTTATTCCAGTGAGACTTCCGGCTCTATATGTAACTGCACTGATATCATAATAATAAGAATATATACTAGGGAAGCTATTTTATTAAGCATATACACAAGTCTTCCGATATTAAAATGGTCGTAATAGTGAAGATGCACAAATAATTGAAAGAAAAGGACCGAAACAAAATATGCAAAGTCAAACTAAAGTGTAAATACTATCTAATCCTCTAAGTATGCTTTAAGGTGCCCTATATCCTGTCTACCCCTCATTGACCTTAATACTCTGCCTCCATGAACTCCTATCATGGACCATGTCCTCAGAGAGGTGCAACTCTAGTAAGTCAAGCCTAATCTGCTCATCCACGTCAGTTTCGGCCTGCCTCTATTCCTCTTTCCTTCTACAGTGTGGCTTTCAATTGCTCTGACAGACGTCGTTGTCTGTCTCCTCTTGTCATGCCCAAACCATCGAAGTCTTCCCTCTCTTATCTTATCGGTTACACTAGTCACCCCTAACTTTTCTTTTTATATCTCATTTCTTATCTTCTCTAGCCATGTATACCCACACATCCACCTCAGCATCTTCATCTCTGTCACTCCTATCTTCTGTGACTGTGTCCTCTTGATGGCCCAGCAGTCTGTTCCATATAACATTACCGGTCGCACTGCCACCCTATAAATTTAATTGGAAAATTCTTGTCACGCAGCACCCCTGAGACCATCCTCCACGTACACCAACCTGCCTGAACACGGTATGCTACGTCACTTTGTATATCTCCATATTTCTGTACAAATGATGCTTGGTACTTGAACTTCTTACCTTTTGGACCATTTGACCCTCGATGATGAGTTGGCTATTCTCATCATCGGCTGCGCTGTTGAAGTCACAGTGCAGATACTCAGTCTTGAAACGACTAATCCCTTAGATCTTTTCTCTCTAAAGCACCTCGCCACTCCTCTAGTCTCATATCCAGGTTATGTCTACTTTTCGCGACTAATACAATATGGTTCGCAAAAAGCATACACCATGGAACTGTCTATTTGATCGGCTTTGACAACTCATCTAGGACAACTGCAAAAAGAAATAGACTCAACGCAGACCCTTGATAGAGGCTTACCTCCATTGGAAAGAAGTCCGTATTCCATACAAGCGTATGAACGGTTGTTTTCGTCCTAATATACATATGCCTAATTATGTCTATATACTTCAGAGGAACCCCTCTTGCATCCAGACTATCCCATATCAGCTTGCATGGCACACTATCATACGCTTTTTCAAGATCGATGAAAATCATATGTAGATTGCGCTTCTTCTTCCTATACTTCTCCATCAATCTCCTTAAAATGTGTATTGCTTCCGTAGTTGACCGTCATGGCATAAAACCAAATTGGTTTACCGTAACTTGAGTTTCTCTCCTAATTCTAGTGTCGATTACTCTCTCTCATAACTTCATAGTATGACTTAATAATTTCATCCCCCTATAATTCCCACAATACTGCGTGTCTCCTTTTTTCTTATATAGAGGGACCACTACGCTCCTTCTCCACTCATCTGCCATTTTTCCTGTTTTGAAAATAAGGTTGAACAGAATAGTAAACCATTGGACTCCTTCCTCTCCCAAACACTTCCACACCTCAATGGGTATGTTATCCAAGCCAACTGCCTTAACTCTTCCCATCTTCTTAAGTGCTATCTTCACTTCTCCTTGTGTGATGCTACGACACTCGTAGGTATTACGTTGTCGCTCTTGGGTAGTGATGCTTTCTCTTTCTTCGTGGTCGACTCTTACGTTGTTAAAGAGATTGTGAAAGTATGTTTGTCATTGCCCCTTTATTTCTTGTTCTTTGACTAAAACATGTCCATCTTCTCCCTTTATAAACTTCATGACTCTTAGATCTTGCCTTTTTCTATCTCTAGCTTTGGCAATCTTGAACATATCACGCTCTCCGTCTTTTCTTTCTAATCTTTTGTATATCCTTTTACAGACTGCCTTCTTTGCCTCCTTCACTGCCTTCTTTGCCTCCTTCCTAGCGATTTTGTAGTTCTCCTTTACTCTTACATTCTCCTACCCGTCTGTGCAATTTAACACCTCTCTAAAACTCTTTTGCTTATTCCTTATTTTTCGTTACACATTTTCGTTCCACCATCACGACTCTTTATGTACGGTTGTCTTTCCTGTTGTTACTCCAAGAGTTTCCCTCTCCACGTGAGTGATGGTAGTCGCCATAGCCTTCCACATCTGGTTTGTGTCTTCAACTAGTGGATCTGATGTCGCTGAGATGACCTTATCTCTAAATATGTTAATTTTTTCGTCCTTCAAACTTTCCCGTCAAATAGTCAATAAGGGTCAAGTAATGATGTGATCAGCATTTTTTAGAGGCATTGAATAATATAATAAATCTGTTACAACGATCATACCTTGTTTCAAATAGTTGGGGAGGGTAAAATAAAGGCTTGAGTTCTTGTATATTTTTTTTCCTAGAAATAAATGTATTCGTAGTACTCTGATAATTCTTCTTAAGCATAAATCTTGCTTAAGGAACATAGATCTGGCTTAAGGAAATCAGCAAATTAACAATAAAAAATAGACTCGAGTTTGTGATTTGCATCATGTGTCGCTAAACTATCTCCAGCAATAAAATCAACGAGAAGTTTTATAAACTGCATATAAGAAAAAGTAAGACAAGAATTTTAACGTTGATTCTAAAGTAAATATAAAATAAGTAATGACCTAATTTGACGTATTCATTAAGAAAAAAGGGAGTGAATAATTTTAACACATTTTATTTATATCTTGTATGTTTTGTTAGTTAATAAACTACTAAAAAGAATTGTATTTAAAATTTGCTAGATTTAATATATAAGGGATGAGCAAAACAAAGATCAGCAGGGCGGACTATATTTAGCGTGGAAGTAATTTGACTTGGTTTCGCTTTGTAACAGCTTGCTTGATTTGTCATATATTCATTGTTTCTCACGGGAAGGGCTCTTTTCAATGCAGCACGTGACCTCCTTGTCCACAGACAGTTACATCCTTCTTGTCCATACCATAGGAGCGACATTATTCTATTAGGAGCGACATTATTCTATATGGACTAACGTAGACAGGCGATCGACTTTTGAGATGGCTAAATTGCGTTCAAATTACATTTTGTTACACCTAATCTCTCCCAAGTGGTTGTAACTTAACATTTGAAAAACGGTTAAAGCTACAATTTGAAATACGGGCATACCTGATCGTGATCAGCTGCAGTTTAAACTGGCATCGGGTTTGTGATCTAACAGTGGCAATCTCGACGGCTGGGTTGAACTGGCGATTAACCACCCGAACTCGGCTTTCTCCTATAAATACCAAGCCAAGCATACCTCTGTGGTCATCAGTTTTCTCCTCTTTTCCTCTGCATACCAGCTTCTCTTCATTCGATCTTTCAGCATTTTTTCTTTTTCAAATTGTTCGAGAAGTCAGAACGCTCTACAGGTTTGTTGAGTTTATACGTCATAGTGCTGTTCGTCTGAACTGTTATCCGTTGTCTCCTGGGAGACGGTTGTTACCTCTGGTTGGACACAGTATACCGGCGCAATATGTCTTAAAGACAGAGTCCTAAATTCACCTCGGTTTGTCTGCTCGCTTGAACTGCTGAGCTGAGCTGCTATTAGCACAGCACTGCTGACATGTAGTGCTGTTGTGCTGAGCTCGGCTGGTCTGTTGAGCTGCTATAAGTGCAGCACTGCTGATCTACAGTGCTGTTATGCTAGGCTCGGCAATTGTGCTGAGCTCGGTTGGTCGGCCGTTCAAAGTTGTTAGTGCAGCACTGCTGTTATATAGTGCTGCTGTTGTAACAGGGAAAAAAGGGATAAGGAAAAGGGAAAAAAGACAAATATAATTAAATGAAAATTTAGAATTAAAAACTAATTTTATCCTAATCTACCTTAATCCCCTCCCCAAATCCCAACAATCAAGCCCCATGCCCCTAAATTAAAACCCCAACCCCAATTTTTCCTCCCACCCCATGGGCAGTAAACAACAACATTAAGAAAAAAAATAGAGCAAGAGGGGGAGGCAACGGGAAGCAGTGAAGAAGAGGAAAAAAAGAAAGAGAAAAGAGGGAGAAGAAAAGAGAGAAATGAGAAGGAGACGAGGAAGAAAAAGCCGTCCGCACCGAATCCAACCACCGTGCCTAGGGAGTTCTTCAATTAGGAGGTAGGTTATCTTCCCCTCTTCTCGGATTGTCCGCACCTCGTGTGTGAATCGTGCTTGCTTTAATTTTTAATTTATTTTTTATTTTTATTTTGCTTTTACATAGAGATGCATGCTTTTTGATGTTCGTATGATCCAGTATAGGTATGTGTGTGAAAGGTGTTGATTGTACGTGTCGAAATAAATTTAAAAGGTTGAATATTTATGCGATTAGGAGGAAAATTGCATGAATAGCCTTAGAAATAGGTCACGTTGCCTGAAAATCAGGACGAAATTAACCTCGAAGTTGAAAAACATACGTGGAAGGCCACACACGCACGTTTCAGGTGGGCGCGTGGGGCCCACACGCGGCCCCTGACTGTGCGTACGGACACGTGTTGACATGTCTAGTATCATTGTGTGCATCGCGTTATAATGAGTCAAATGCAACTAGTTTGGTGTAAATCGGAGTTAAAACGAAGAAGTTATAAATTTTTGAAGAAAAATAGAATTTAAGGAATTAAATAAATAAATAATAAAAAATAAAAAAGGAGGGATGGCAGCGCACAGGCCGCGTGTACCAGCCTGGTCTGCCGTTGCTGGAGTGGTCCAGATTTATTTGTAAGACAAAAAAAGATTGCTAAGAGTTGGTGGGCCACAAGCGGCGCAATTGGGCTGCGGACCAGAAAGGGGAAAATAGGGTCTGGTTTGTTATGTATTAAAAAAAAGGGAAACTAAATTAGTTAATATAATATTAATATTAATTATTAAGTTAAAAACTTAATAACTTATTAAAATAAAATAAAAAATAAAATTTTTTTTAAAAAAAAAGAGGAAAATAAAAAGTCTATGGGACGAGGATTTTTAGAAAAATCAATATAATAATAAATAAATAAGGAAAATATATTAATAAATAAATAAGGAAAATATATATTAATAAATAATTACTAGAAAAAATAACAAAAAATATATACCAATGACAAAATATATAAGAAGAAGAAGAAGAAGAAGTTAGTAGTAGTAGTGGTAGTAGTAGTGGTAGTAGTAGTGGTAGTAGTAGTGGTAGTGGTAGTAGTAGTGGTAGTAGTAGTAGTGGTAGTAGTAGTAGTGGTAGTAGTGGTGGTAGTAGTAGTAGTGGTGGTAGTAGTAGTGGTGGTAGTAGTAGTGGTGGTAGTGGTGGTAGTGGTAGTAGTGGTGGTAGTGGTGGTGGTCGTAGTAGTGGTAGTAGTGGTGGTAGTGGTGGTAGTGGTGGTGGTGGTGGTGGTGGTCGTAGTAGTAGTAGTAGTAGAGTAGTAGTAGTAGTAGTAGTAGTAGGTAGTAGTAGTAGTAGTAGTAGTGGTAGTAGTGGTTAGTGAGTGGTAGTAGTGGTAGGTAGTAGTGGTAGTAGTGGTAGTAGTGGTAGTAGGTAGTAGTGGTAGTAGTGGTAGTAGTGGTAGTAGTGGTAGTAGTGGTAGTAGTGGTAGTAGTGGTAGTAGTGGTAGTGGTGGTAGTGGTGGTAGTGGTGGTAGTGGTAGTAGTGGTGGTGGTAGTAGTAGTAGTAGTAGTAGTAGTAGTAGTAGTAGTAGTGGTAGTAGTGGTAGTAGTGGTAGTAGTGGTAGTAGTGGTAGTAGTGGTAGTAGTGGTAGTAGTAGTAGTAGTAGTAGTAGTAGTAGTAGTAGTAGTAGTAGTAGTAGTAGTAGTAGTAGTAGTAGTAGTAGTAGTAGTAGTAGCAACAACAACAACAATAACAACAACAACAAAATATTAAATAAAGGAAATGATATTAATAAGAAAGAATAAATGAAATAAATTATAAATAACGAAAAAAATATAGCAAATAAATACTGGAAAATATAAGAAAAATATATTTAAATAGATAAAAATAATACGAATAAAATGGGAGTATTCCTACGAGTATATATGCACGTGTATGGGTCCGGAGAATATATATCAGTATGAATACATCGTAATAAAATGAGTGTATACATGCAAGTATATAAGCACGAGTATGAGCGCGAGTATATATAGGGGCATGGATGCGCCGGATCATGGATTATGTGTGTGGAACACTCATGACACGTGCATTGCATTGCATCCTTCGAGGCGCTGACTCCACGTTACGGAGCGAGTCCCCCTGACTCCACGTTACGGAGGGATGTCCGATGACTCCACGTTAGCGAGAGAGGCCCACTGTTATGCCCCGCACCCTCCGGAACTTAATAAAATGAGGGAAGAAATTTTAAGAAATTAATAACCAATTAATTTTGGATCAAATATTAGAATTTGAGTATTGAAGAAAAAGGACTTAAATAAAATACAATTTAGAAATTTCAGTTTTGCCCTCCCGTATAATAAAAACTGAAGAGAGCGTCATTCTCCCCATTCTTTTCAGAAAAGTGTCGATCTCTCTTCCCCAAGCCCTAGTCGACGTCCACAAGCCATAGGTAAGGAAGACACCCTTCAGGAATGGATCCAAATCCCGTCTGTTTTTCAATCCGATTATCAGTAATCAAAGGCAAGTAACTTTCTTATAAGTTTTTACGATTTGTGAAGGTAAAAGGCCCTATTTTTGTATCAAAAAATTGGATCACCATGTAGTATTATACCCTTGTTTATCTATATGTGACTCATGTGAAATTTCTGTGTATTGAATTTGACGTTTGGCCATTGTATATTCAAAATATGGTTTGATGTTATGAATATATGAACTCCTGCAAATCCTTAACCCTTGAATCCCCTTTGCTGTAAATTTTCTGTGTGTTAGGGTTTGAGGGAGAAAGATGTGATCTTTGGGTCATCGGAATTGAAATCCTTGAGTTTTAGGCTTGAATCCTTGGTGTGTATGTATATAGTGTTCAATTTATAGTTTAAGCACAAAATGATAGCAGGGATTAGGCCTGGAACGACTGGGATGAAGTTTGGGGACGGTTGAATATTTGGTTCTGTAGATTTTCTGCAGAAACCGCATAGTTTTTCTGGGGAACGGGGGCATTCGATTGATCGACGTCTTCGGATGATGTACATCGATCTATCAATGTAAGTAGACTGAGCGACTGATGTGAGACATAAATTTTCTGACGGACTTTGATCGATCGACGTAAGGGTATGAAGTCACTTCGATCGATCGATGTAGGCAGATGGATCGACTAATGTGAGATAGAAAGTTTTTGATGGACTTTGATGGATCGATGTTAGGGTATGAAGTCACATCGATCGATCGGTGTTAGGGGTATGATGTCAGCAATTTTCTTGGGAAAATAAAAGGAAGGAAGGGAAGTTAGGGGACCAATTGAGTGACGATAGAGGCTTCTTAGGATGTGATGGTGGTCAGTTTAAGTCCTGGGAATGTGACTTAAGATGGTGAATCAACTATGAAGATTTCATGAGATATTTGAACTAGATTTCAGTTTGAATGATCTAGGGGACTAAGGATGCATGCTTGTGGCTTCGATAAGATTCAAACGGAATGTGCGAGGTTGTCTAATCCGCTATTTGTGTTCCTAAGATGAATGTTGATGTGAGGTACAAACGGGCATGTATGTGCATGTTTGAATAGGTGAATAAAATGAGGCTCAAGTAATTGAATGACATGTTTGAATGTGCATCTTAGCATTATGACACTCGCATTAGCATTATGTTTCGATAAGAGCTGTGTTTTGGCACAGAGTATAAAGTTCTTTGCTAAATGAGCTGTGATGTGCTACAGGGTATAAACACAAGCTGTAGCCATCACAGGGTATAAAGTTAAGCTGTGATGTGTCACAGGGCATAAAGGCAAGCTGTGGCTCCTTACATAGTATAAAGTTATATGACCGGGCATTGTGACATGCATTGCACTATTTTGAAAAGTATTGCAAGAGCATAGGTGAATGTGTAGTGTACAACATGATTTGAAATGGCATGCATCATATGTTCTGTTCCGGTATGGTTGCTATGTAAGTGACTCGGTGTTTTCATGTGCAGAACTTGTTTCTTTTCTTTTATTATGCAAAGAAAGCAAAACTCTTGAACAACTCAAGACATGTGCCCCTATTCTCCATTATATTGATATTCACTCATGTCTTGTCATGCGGTGATCCCGTATGTCTTATAAGCGAGTTATTTGCTAGCGTTTTCGCTAAGGGTTCTACCCTTTTGTTTTTGCAGATGAACCCGAGTATGATATGATTTTCATTGAGGACGATGGCGAGTGGGATGAGTGGGGTGCTTAGAGCCTATCATGGGATTATTCTAGACTGTTTATTCTTTTCTGGACCTTGTTTCATGCTCTTGAGTGTTAGATGGCTGCGTCCATAAACCGTTATATGTTCTTATGCTTTTGGGATTTTAAAGTCAGTTATTTCAGGTTTTAATTTATACGTGTCTCTGCATTTGTTTTTCCTACGTCCACAATGACGTGTATGTGAGTGTATTGATGTCTGGTAGTCATCTTAGTAGGCTACGACGGGTGCACCGGTTCGGGTCCACTGGCCGGGCTGGGGCGCTACAGGTGGTATCAGAGCCTAGGCTTCAGATCTACCTCGGAGACCTAGGTTTATGTCGTATAAAGTCCTAAGTTATGATTTTGACCTTAAGTTGGTTCATGGGTCTAATTATTTGATCTTAGATATAAGATGGATTGGGTTGGGTGTGTGCGAGTGCGATATAATTTGATTAATGACTATACGATTCATTTTCTTAATGTATGCAAGTTCCGTTCCGTGCAACGCATATGAGCCTTCAGTACTATCTTTTGAATTACTGGATGCTGATAAGTGCTGACCTTACAGAAAGATGCCTCCCAGAAAAGAAAACCCTAAAAATGGTGGAAACGGGAATGAAACTCCTCAGCCACCACAGATGGTAATGCCTCAGGCCTTGATGGATGCCTTGATTGTGATTGCACAGGGAGTTGCTCAGCAGGAGCACCCTCCTCCACCATCGCCTTAACACGGTATTCGGTATTACATTGGGGAAATGCGGAAGATGCATGCCCCCGCCTTTGAAGGGACCACAGACCCAGAGGTGGCAGAGTTTTGGTTGGAGGAAGTGGAAAAGTGCTTCAGACTAGTGCAGGTGCCTGAAGAAAACAAGGTGGATGTGGCTACGCCCTTGTTGAGTGGTAGAGCCAATGCTTGGTGGAACGGTATTCTTCCAAAGATGACTCCTCCTATCTTATGGACACAATTTGCTGAGGCTTATAAGGAGTACTACGTGCCTGAGACTGCTATATTGGAGAAGATGAGACAGTTTGACAAGTTGGAGCAGGACTAGATGTCCGTTTTGGATATGCCGATAGGTTCCATGCCTTGGGAAAATTCACGCCAATGGTGTTGGAGAATAATAGAATCAAGATGCTCAAGTTCGAGCATGGACTGAACCCCCGCATTTGGTCAGCTATAGCAGGATCCAGTTTGAAGACTTTCGCTGAGATGCTGGATGCCTGTTATCGAGTGGAGTGTGATTTGCACAGATCTGAGCCTAGAGAGGCTCATGATGACAAAGGCAAGAGGCCGAGAGATGATCGGAGTGGAGGTAGACCCAGACGCTGGGTCAAGATCCCCAGAAGAGGTCAGACCAGACAGTTCCAGAGAGCGCCGTAGCAGGATCAGCCTAATCGACAGGCGGCAGGTGTGTGTCCCCACAGCAGAAAAATCATGTCGGGGAGTGCTGGAAAAAGATTTGAGCTTGTTTCAAGTGTGGCAAGACTGACTACAGAATCAAGGACTGCCCTGAGTGGAAGCAGAGGCCACAAGGAGATGCAGGGCCACAACAACAACAGGGAGCTAGGCCCAGAGCCAATGCCAGAGTTCACGTCTTGACAGATGCCGAGGTGCAAGAGAACAATGACGCCGTGAGAGGTATGATTTGAGTTGCATTTTTAGTTGGTTAAGTTGAAACTAAATTTGCTTTACGTGAAACCCTGTGTGTGATTTTCTCTGTGATTAGGTGCTATCCTAGTAAATAAAGTGCTTGCGAATGTGTTATTTGATAGTGGTGCGAGTCACACATTCATATATAAGAAATTTGCCAAATGACTTGATTGTCTGCCCGAGTGGCTTGAGACCCCTTTCAGAGTGCAGGCAGCTGGTGATCAAGTACTGGTCTCACATCATCAGTACAAGGACTGTGAGTTTGAGTTGGACGAGAAGGTGTTTTCTGCCATATTAGTTCCGATTACGACGCAGGATTTTGATGTGATTTTGGGCATGGATTGGTTGACTAAGTATCATGCCAACATTGATTGCAGACTTAAACAAGTGACAGTTAAGGATCCTTAGATGAATGAAGTGACACTCCAAGGAAATGTTAAGCTAACAAAGACCGCCAAGAAAATCTATTTGACTGCAGTTCAAGTTTCCAATGCTTTACAAAAGGGAGCAGAGGGATTTATGGTATATGCTATGGATTCTAAGAAGGAGATTCCCTCTATTGATCAGATTCCAGTGATTAATGAATTTAATGACGTATTTCTAGATGATTTTCCTAGAGTACCGCCGTCAAAAGAAGTGGAGTTCGAAATTAACTTGATTCCAGGAGCTGAGCCTATATCTAAGGCACCTTACAGGATGACCCCAGCTGAACTTAAGGAGTTAAAAGAACAACTGCAGGAGTTGTTGGACAAGAATCTAATCCGTCCCAGTGTATTACCCAGAGGAGCCCCTGTTTTATTCGTCAAGAAGAAAGATGGCAGTTTGAGATTATGTATCGATTACAGAGAGCTGAACAAGATAACAATCAAGAATAAGTATCCACTTCCAAGGATTGAGGATTTATTTGATCAGTTGAAGGGTGTCCGATGGTTTTCAAAAATCGATCTTCGTCTGGGATACCATCAGTTGCTTGTGAAAGTAGGTGATGTCACTAAAACAGCTTTCGTACTCGATATGGGCACTATGGGTTTTTGGTGATGCCTTTTGGACTGACCAATGCCCCAGCAGCTTTTATGAATTTAATGAACACCATATTTCGAGAGCAGCTAGATCAGTTTATGGTGGTGTTCGTTGATGAGATTACTTCCCTGATGAGCAGTCTCATGCAGAGCATTTAAGGGTGGTGTTGGAGATTTTGAGACAGCAGAAGCTGTATGCCGAATTTAACAAGTGTGAATTTTGGCTAAGGAGCGTGACCTTTCTTGGTCACGTGATTTCGGAGGATGGAATTTCAGTGGACCCTAAGAAAGTGGAAGCAGTCACTGAATGGCTGAGACCTACGAATGTGGCAGAAGTCAGAAGTTTCTTAGGTCTAGCAGGTTACTGCCGGAAATTTGTTGAAGGATTTTCAAAAATTGCAGTTCCGTTGAGCCGACTTACCCAGAAGAAGACTAAGTTTGAGTGGACTGCAGAATGTGAGCAGAGCTTTTCTGAACTCAAAAAGAGATTGACCACGGCCCCGGTGTTGGCACAACCCTCCGGCACCGATGGCTTCGTGATCTATAGTGATGCATCCAAGAAAGGACTAGGCATGTACATGATTACATAGTTTTGTACTGTGTATATACTGGACCTGAATTAACTTTCTATTTGTAGGTTGCGTTTTAATGCAAAATGGACGAGTTATTTCTTATGCTCCGAGACAGCTGAAACCTTATGAGCAGAATTACCCGACTCATAACTTGGAGCTCACAGCATTAGTGTTTGCCCTTAAGATTTAGAGGCACTACTTATATGGAGAAAAGTGTGCCGTGTTCGCTGATCACAAGAGTCTGAAATACTTATTTTCGCAGAAGGAGCTGAATATGAGACAGAGGATATGGTTGGAGTTACTTAAGGATTATGACTTAACCATCAACTATCATCCTGGTAAACCTAACAGAGTGGCAGACGCATTAAGCAAAAAGTCTTGTCATGGAAGACAGTCTCTGTTGGAACGAGAGATTGAAGAGTTTGGTCTGGATGTTGTGGACTCAGTGGTGAATGTCCTTATAGCCCTGTCTATAACCCCAGGCCTGGTAGACAGAATTAAAGAAGCTCAGTATGATGATGTGTCACTGAAAGAAATCCGTGACAAATTGAAGATGGAACCAGTAAAAGATTTTCAGTTGAGAGAAGATGGAAGTTTATGGTTTCAGAACCGGCTGTGCGTACCAGACAATGAAGAGCTTCGAAGAGAATTGTTAAGTGAAGCTCATAACTCAAGGTTGTCTATCCACCATGGAAGCACCAAAATGTATAAGGATCTCAAAAAGAATTATTGATTGATAGGGATGAATAGAAGTATTGCAGAATATGTTGAGAAGTGTCTGGTATGTCAGCAGGTCAAAGCAGAGCATCAGTGGCGCAGTGGTTTGATGATGCCATTGGAGAATTGGAGATTCCAAAATGGAAGTGGGAACATGTGACCATGGACTTTGTGATAAGATTGCCTATAACTCAGAGTGGGAATGAGATGATTTAGTTGATTGTGGATCGCCTAATGAAGACAGCGCATTTTCTGGCTATGCCGAATGGTACCTCTTATGAGAAATTGGAAAACATGTACGTGGATAATATTGTGAGTTTTCATGGAGTCCCCGTCAGTATTGTGTCAGAACGTGATCCCAGGTTCACTTCTAAGTTTTGGACGGCTTTTTAGAAAGCTATGGGCACTAATCTGAGGATGAGCACAACTTATCACCCTCAGACGGACGGACAGTCTGAGAGGACTATTCAAACTTTAGAGGATATGATGAGAGCATGTGCGTTGGATTTTAAAGGGAACTGGGATAATATGTTGAAGCTGATGGAATTCTCATACAATAATAGTCACCACAGTGCGATTGGTATGACACCGTTCGAGGCCTTATATGGACGAAAGTGCCGATCCCCGGTTTGTTGGAACGAAGTTGGGGAAACGACGATAACTGCACCAGAATTAATTGAGCAGACTGTTGGGAAAGTAAAGATTATAAGAGATAGACTTAAATTGGCACAAGATCGCCGTAAGAGTTGGGCAGATTCTAAAAGACGGGCCTTGGAGTTTGAGGAAGGTGAAAAGTTTTATCTGCGAGTTTCACCAACTAAGGGAGTTGCGAGATTCGGGATGAAAGGCAAGTTAAGCCCTCGATACATTGGCCCATACGAGGTGCTTGGTAGAGTCGAAGAAAGAGCACATCGATTAGCATTGCCTTCAGTTTTATCGCAAGTCCACAATGTGTTTTATGTTTCTCAACTGAGGAAGTACGTGACGGATCCGAGTCATGTTCTTGAAGCTCAAACTGTTGTAGATTAGGGATGATGTCTCGTACGAAGAGTACCCTGTGAAGATTGTAGACAGGAAGAATCAAGTTCTACGCAACCGTGTGATTCCGTATGTCAAGATTCAGTGGAGTAATCATATGGAGTGTAAGGCCACATGGGAACTTGAGGAGCAGATGAAGGAATTGTATCCATAACTCTTGTATATTAAATTTGAAGACGTTTGGCCATTGTATATTCAAAATCTGGTTTGATGTTGTGAATATATGAATTCCTGCAAATCCTTAACCCTTGAATCCCTTTTTCTGTAAATTTTCTGTGTGTTAGGGTTTGAGGGAGAAAGATTGATCTTTGGGTCATCGGAATTGAAATCCTTGAGTTTTAGGCTTGTATCCTCGGTGTGTATGTGTGTAGTGTTCAATTTGTAGTTTAAGCACAAAATGATAGCAGGGATTAGGCCTGGAACGACTGGATGAAGTTTGGGGAGGGTTGAATGTTTGATTCTGCAGATTTTCTATAGAAACCGCATAGTTTTTCTGGGGAACGGGGACATCAATCGATCGATGTCATCGGATGATGTACATCGATCGATCTATGTAAGCATGCTAAGCGATTGATGTGAGATAGAATGTTTCTGACAGACTTCGATCAATCGACGTAAGGGTATGAAGTCACTTCGATCGATGTAGGCAGATGGATCGACTAATGTGAGACAGAAAGTTTCTGATGGACTTTGATCGATCGATGTTAGGGCACGAAGTCACATCGATTGATCGATGTTAGGGTATGATGTCAGCAATTTTGTTGGGAAATAGAAGGAAGGAAGGGAAGTTAGGGGACCAATTGAGTGACGATAGAGGCTTCTTAGGATGTGATGTGGGTCAGTTTAAGTCCTGGGAACGTGCCTTAAAATGGTGAATCAACGGTGAAGATTTCATGAGATATTTGAACTAGATTTCAGTGTGAATGGTCTAGGGGGCTAAGGATGCATGCTTGTGGCTTCGATAAGCTTCAAACAGAATGTGTGAGGTTTTCTAATCCGCTCTTTGTGTTCCTAAGATGAATGTTGATGTGAGGTACAAACGGGCATGTATGGGCATGTTTGAATAGGTGAATAAGATGAGGCTTAAGAAATTGAATTACATGTTTGAATGTGTATCTTTGCATCATGACACTCGCATTAGCATTATGTTTCGATAAGAGTTGTGCTTTGGCACAGGGTGTAAAGTTTGCTAAATGAGCTATGATGTGCTACAGGGTATAAAGACAAGTTGTAGCTGTAGCGCCCGCTCCCGAGCCCTAGCCTCGGTAGCGGTGCACCCGCCGTATCTCATTGAGAAGAATACAAAGCGTCACATCAACCTATTACACGTCAGTGCTGACATATAAAATTTTCCTTTTCTTCCTGCGAAAACGATAAAACACAACACTAATTTGAATTTAACGAACCTCAATAAAATAAAAAAATTATTACCAGGCTGACCAGGCCATACATGTCAAAGGCAAATGTCTAAGTTAAAAGTCTGAAAATGTTTCAAAGTAATATTGGAAAATAGAAATGTCGGCGTCACCCCAAGAACATCATAAACAGCCCGTTCGTCCTCGCTGCAAACATATCGACCAGTCACTCAGCCCACTCCACGACATCAGCCCCATCCTCAAGGAAGATATAATCGTACCCATCGTCGATCTCACCTGGAATAGTAGGGGGTGAGTGATGGTAATCACCCAGTAGGTGCCTCTCAAAACAATACAAAGCTTACATACCCAAAAAGATATCAACACGTAACACATAAAACAAGGTAACATAACTTATATGGAAAGGTAATAAACACACCACCCAATGCGCAAGTACGGGATGCATGCTCAATTAACGCGTCACACGCAACTAGACATATGTCATGCATTATGCTCCTAGACTTATATTCAATGCATGCTCCCGGGGCCTAAATCGAGCATCGTGGTCTCTAGCCACCACTTGCCGTTTGGACACCCACGCCCTATAGACGCAGTGTGTCTCATGACACCGGTGCCCTATAGACACGGTATGTCATCCCGATACCCATGCCCTATAGACGCAGTATACCTTATGCAAATACACGTGCCATGGATACAAGAGAAAGGAAAAGGAACAGTTGAACGTCATCCCCTCGATCGACGTCCAACTGAGACACATCAAACCCTCGCCCAGCTGACGTCGATCGATCGATGTCCATCTAGGATACATCGATCTCTCACCTGCTGAACATCGATCGATCGATGTACATCATCCTCTGACATCGATCGATCGATGTCACCGTTTTCTAGGGTTTTCATCCGGTGTTTTCTACAATTCCAATTTCGCAACACCATTCTGCAATTTCCACTCACACACACCTCCATACACATATATAGACATCGTATCATCACAAAGAGTAGGCATCAACAAGATCACGATCGAATCAAAATGAAGGAATCGAATTAAGAACAAAGAACCACCATAGCCACTTTGCGATACATCTACTAGATCACGATTAAAATCACGAATCAAAGCACCGTAATTAAACACCTTGAAATACAACAATACACAACGATTGAATCAAGAATCAAAGAACAGAAAATAAACACATTGGAGTACATCAACAAGATCATAGTTGAATCAAAACGAAAGAACAACAACACATAAAATACCGTTTTTGCGTATGAAATCCTCATACTGTTTTGAGGGAATAAATAGTATGCACCTACCTCAATCCCAGCAAGAATTACATACGAGAGATGATGGTGATGATATGGTTGTGATTTCCACTCCTCTTGAAGCCTTGGATCAAAGGTTTTTTTTCTTGGAACCGAAATTGATAGGGGATAAAAAGGAAGGGGCTGCCGTTTTTGATAGAGAAGGGGAGGGGTTAGGGTTAATCACCATTTAAGGAGAGATTTGGGCGGAGATAAGTATGGGATGATGGTAGAGGAAATTTAAGGGGGGGGGGGGAGGTTGACTAATAGATTAGGATAGGATTTTAGTTTAATTTTTTTAAAAAAAAATCATGCGGGTATAACATCCTACCCCCTTTACAAAAAGTTTCAACCCCGAAACTTGTCATACCTTACTCAAAGAGGTGGGGATAGCGGTCGCGCATTTGCTCTTCTAGTTCCCATGTCGCTTCATTCTCCCAGTGGTTGCTCCATTGAACTTTGACATAGGGAATAATCCTTCTTCTCAGCTTTTGATCCTTCCGGTCAAGAATTCTGATCGTTACTTCTTCATAGGAAGCATCTGGCCTGATCTTAAGTGGCTGAGCATCCAACACATGACTTGGGTCTGGTACGTACCTCCTTAACTGCGAGACATGAAACACGTTGTGCATTTGAGCCAGCATCGGGGGTAGCGCTAGTCCGTAGGCCAAGTCTCCAACCCTCTCGAGTATCTCATAAGGTCCAATATAATGAGGCTTCAACTTTCCTTTAACTCCAAAACATGTCACACTCTTCATGGGTGACACCTTGAGATAGACTTTTTCTCCTTCCTGAACTCTAAGGGTCGTCTCTTCATGTCGGCCCAACTCTTTCTTCTATCCTGAGCTGTCTTAAGACGTTCACGAATCAGTTTCACCTTTTTTTTAGTTTGCTCAATTATCTCGGGGGCCGTCAACATGCGTTCGCCAACCTCGTCCCAGTGAACAGGTGACCTACACTTACGCCCATACAAGGCCTCGAATGGTGCCATGCCTATGGCACTGTGATGGCTGTTATTATAGGAGAACTCAATCAACTTAAGCATGTTGTCCCCCATTGAAATCCAAAGCGCACGCCCTCAGCATGTCCTCTAAAGTCTGAATGGTCCTCTCCGACTGACCATCGGTGTGAGGGTGGAAAGCAGTGCTCAATCGTAGTTCAGTCCCCATTTTCTTCTGATAGGCTGCCCAAAACTGCGAGGTAAACTTCGAATCACGATCAGACACTATGCTGACTGGCACTCCATGAAGGCAGACAATGTTGTCAATGTACATAGTTACCAACCTCTCCATAGTAAGTCCAGTAGGGATAGGTAAGAAATGAGCAGACTTAGTCAATCGATCCACGATTACCCATATCACATCATTTCCAATTCTTGTCTTCGGAAGCCCAACCAAAGTCCATTGTCACATGCTCTCACTTCCATTCGGGTATCTCTAGTGGTCGCATCAGTCCACCCGTCCTCTGATGTTCTGCTTTAACTTGCTGGAAAATAAGACACCTTTCCACAAACTCAGCAATGTGCCTCTTCATGCCATTCCACCAATAATGTCTCTTCAGATCATTGTACATTTTCATAGCACCAAGGTGGATAGACAGTTTCGAATTATGTTCTTCTTTCAACAACTCCCTCCTGAGGTCCTCAACATCCGGTACGCACAATCTTCCTTGGTACCACATACTGCCGTCATCATGAACCTAAAATCCATCTACCTGGCTGGTTAGCATTCTTTCTCGGATGTCTCTAATTGCGGCGTCATCTTTCTGTGCGTCCTTAATCTGATCTATCAAAGTTGGAGTGATAATTAGTGCCGCCAAAACATCTGCAGTAGAATCCACAATGTCCAAGTCGAACTCTACCATTTCCTTTTCTAGAGTCGCCTGCCGAGCATGGATCGATTTCCTACTTAAGGCATCCGCAACTCTATTGGCCTTCCCTGGATGATAGCTGATGGTCAAATCATAATCTTTCAATAACTCTAACCATCTCCTCTGGCGCATGTTCAGCTCCTTTTGCGTGAACAGATATTTAAGGCTTTTATGATCAGCGAATACCTCGCATTTCACTCCATATAAATAGTGGCGCCAGATTTTTAGTGCGAACACCACCGCTGCTAACTCCAGATCATGTGTCGAATAGTTCTGCTCATAGGATTTTAACTGTCTTGAAGCATACGCAATGACCTTGCCGTTTTGCATCAACACGCATCCTGAAATACAGAAGTTAGACCACATCCTTAATTGTATACAAAATCAATTGAAATCATATACATTTACCTAGTCCGTTCTTAGAAGCGTCACTATAAATGACAAACCCTTCTGACGCAGAGGGCTGAGCAAGAATAGGGGCTGTGGTTAGTCTCCTTTTTAATTCAGCGAAGCTCTGCTCACACTCGGCGGTCCATTCAAACTTTGACTTTTTCTGTGTCAATCGGCTCAGAGGTACTGCAATAGATGAGAAGCCCTCGACAAACTTCCTATAGTACCCAGTCAGACCGAGAAAGCTCCTTACTTCAGTCACATTAGTGGGTCTAGGCCACTCGGTGATCGCCTCTATTTTCTTTGGATCCACAGAAATCCCTTCTTCGGAGACCACATGACCCAAGAAGGCTACGCTTTTCAACCAAAACTCACATTTACTGAACTTAGCGTACAATTTGCTTCTCCAAAGGGTCTCTAGAACCTCCCTTAAATGCTCAGCATGAATCTCTTCGTTAGGGGAGTATACTAGAATATTGTCAATGAACACCACAACGAACTTATCTAATTGTTTCCGAAATACTGTGTTCATTAGATCCATAAAAGCGGCTGGGCCGTTGGTTAGTCCAAAAGGCATAACCAGAAATTCATAGTGGCCATAACGTGTTCGAAAAGCGGTCTTGGCTGTATCCCCTGATTTGATCCTCAACTGATGTTAACCGGATCACAAGTCAATTTTGAAAAATACTCTAGCCCCCTGGAAGAAATTCGTTAGTGGTTCAATTTAACGAGTAACCGTAAAGTTTAAATTTATAACTCCAACTTATCATTACCCGTAGCTGATCAAAGAGATCCTCGATCCGAGGTAATGGATACTTGTTCTTGATGGTGATCTTGTTGAGCTCCCGGTAATCTATACATAATCTCATGCTCCCATCCTTCTTCTTCACGAACAGGACTGGAGCACCCCAAGGTGATACACTGGGTCGAATAAATTTACGATCCAGCAGTTCCTGTAACTGCTCCTTCAACTCCTTGAGCACTGCTGGAGCCATGTGATAGGGTGCCCTGGAGATGGGTTCAGCACCGGGTACTAGATTGATCTCGAACTCTACTTCTCTTTCTAGGGGTAGTTCGGGTAGCTCCTCAGGGAAGACGTCTGTAAATTCCTTTACTACAGGAATTTGGTCAATCTACGGAACCTCCTGCTCGGCACCCATTGTGAAAACCAAAAACCCTTCTCTCCCTTTCTTTAGTGCTCGGAAAGCCTGCGCCGCAGTCAGATAAAGCTTCTGGGGTGCCTTCTTCAATTTAGGGTTCCCTTGAAAGGTAGTTTCCCACAACTTAGGTGTCTTCATGCTGACCTGAAGTTGCCGGCAATCAATATTGGCATGATACCTTGCCAAGAAGTCCATGCCCAGAATAACGTCAAAGTCGTGCATCTGGATCGGTATCAAGGTCGCAGAGAACTGTAGATTGTTAATCTCTAATTCACATCCCTTGTAATGATGATGGGACACAAGTACTTGGCCGCCAGCGGCTTGTATACGGTAGGGGGTCTCAATCCATTTGGGGAGAATATCCAGATTCTTGGCAAATCTCTTCGCCATAAACGAGTGACTCGCCCCACTATCGAACAGAACATTGGCTGGCACTTTGTTAACTAAAATCATACCTAACACATTCAAGGTTTAATACCCAACATGCAATAACAACAACTAGAATTTAATCCAACTTCGAAATTAAGCACTTAAATGAACATACCCATAACTACGTCGCCCGACTCCTCGACCTCTGCATCTGTCATAGTGTGGACCCGAGTATTAGTTCGGCCTCGTCCTCCCTGCTGTGCTTGAGTCTGTGGATTTGCCTGAGCTGGTGCAGAGCACTCCCTAGCTATATGTCTCTGCTTCCCACAATTATAGCAATTCCTCTGAGCTTTCCAACACTGCCCCGGATGAGAACATCCGCATAGGGTACACCGTGAGGCAGGTGCCACAGCTCTCACTGGCTGCGCATCAGCCGGTGCCGGCCCCTCAATCATCGGGGTCTGACTCACTGTACTCTGCTGTCGTTCATGTCGGAATGGTTGGCCGGACTGAGGGCGTCGGGGCACCTTTAGCCATCTCCCTGATTTGCCCGTATGCACATCCTCACAAGGTCTCTGTAGTCTCTCTAGTGCAGCAGCCCTATCCAAATTTCTATCAACACGTCTGCATACCTCCAGCAGTCCTTCGAATGTCCTGGGCTCTGCACAAACAATGGCCTGCTGGATGCGGAAACTCAAACCGGTCTGGAACTTTAGCATCTTGGCCTCCTCATTGTCCATGATGCATGACATATATTGGCCCAGTTCATGAAACTTCTCAGAATACTGATCTACTGTCATGGGTCCCTGTGTCAGCATCTGGAACTCTGCCATCCTTCTTTAAATGGCACTGTCCGGAACATAATGCTTCTTATACTCGTCCACAAATTGTTCCCAAGTCACCGGTGGAGTCAATCTGCGCTTCACCCCATTCCACCACCTTTCAGCTTCCCCTTCCAAGAACGGGGTCGTCACCTCCACTTTTAGATTCGCAGGCACCTGTATCAGTCTTATCTGTTCAGTCACATTTTTGAGCCAGATATCGGCCTCTTCAGGCCGAGCGGTACCCCTGAACATCGGTATCCGGGAGTTCTGCATCTCCCTGTAGTAGAAGCGCAAACCTTGCTGCGGTGGAGGTGGTGGTGGTGGTTGTTGTTGCTGTTGCTGTTGAGTCTGCTGAAGTATCTGGGCAATCTGTGCTTGTTGCTGTGTCATCTACGTGTACTGTTGCGCCATATGCATCTGCTGATGGGCTATCAAGGCCGTCAGATTGGTCAGCGTATCAGTTAGGTTTTGGGGAACCGCCCCTTGCCCATGACGCTTGTCTCCATCCTGCCCACCATTCCCTGAGGGTTCACGTCGGGGTGGCATTGTCTGTAGACAGGTAAATACATGTTATAAAAAATGTGAGTTTTAAGAGTGCCGTAAAGAGATACACAACTGGAGGCAAAACAGAAACCTATAACGTATACTTACTGACGACACACACCACCCGAAACCCAATCATAGCTTAGGTCTACTTCATTTTATTCAAGTTGAAAATGTCATTTGAAAACAGATCATCACATATTCCCAGGTGTGATTAACTAATCTTCACGTTCTCGAGGGGTATCTAAAGCCTGGGCTCTGATACCACCTGTAGCGCCCCGCTCCCGAGCCCTAGCCTCGGTAGCGGTGCACCCACCGTATCTCACTGAGGAGAATACAAAGCGTCACATCAACCTATTACACGTCAGTGCTGACATAGAAAATTTTCCTTTTCTTTCCGCGGAAACGATAAAACACAACACTAATTTGAATGTAACGAACCTCAATAAAATAAAAACATTATTGCCAGGCTGACCAGGCCATACAAGTCAAAGTCAAATGTCTAAGTTTAAAAGTCTGAAAATGTTTCAAAGTAATATTGGAAAATAGAAATGTCGGCGTCACCCCAAGAACATCATAAACAGCCCGTTTGTCCTCGCTGTAAACATATCGACCAGTCACTCAGCCCACTCCACGACATCAGCCCCATCCTTGAGGAAGATATAATTGTACCCATCGTCGATCTCACATAGAATAGTAGGGGGTGAGTGATGGTAACCACCCAGTAGGTGCCTCTCAAAACAATACAAAGCTTACATACCCAAAAAGATATCAACACGTTACACATAAAACAAGGTAACATAACTTATACGAAAAGGTAAATAAACACACCACCCAATGCGCAAGTACGTGATGCATGCTCAATTAACGTGTCACACGCAACTAGACATATGTCATGCATTATGCTCCTAGATTTATATGCAATGCATGCTCCCGGGGCCTAAATCGAGCGTCGTGGTCTCTAGCCACCACTTGCCGTTTGGACACCCACGCCCTATAGACGCAGTATGTCTCATGACACCGGTGCCCTATAGACATGGTATGTCATCCCGATACCCACGCCCTATAGACGCAGTATACCTCATGCAAATGCATGTGCCATGGATGCAAGAGAAAGGAAAAGGAACAGTTGAACGTCATCCCCTGACGTCGATCGATCGACGTCCAACTGAGACACATCGAACCCTCACCCAGCTGACGTCGATCGATCAATGTCCATCTGGGATACATCGATCTCTCACTTGCTGAACATCGATCGATCGATGCGCATCATCCTCTGACATCGATCGATCGATGTCACCGTTTTCCAGGGTTTTCATCTGGCGTTTTCTACAATTCCAATTCCACAACACCATTATGCAATTTCCACTCACACACACCTCCATACACATATATAGACATCGTATCATCACAAAGAGTAGGCATCAACAAGATCACAATCGAATCAAAATGAAGGAATCGAATTAAGAACAAAGAACCACCATAGCCACTTTGCGATACATCTACTAGATCACGATTAAAATCACGAATCAAAGCACCGTAATTAAACACCTTGGAATACATCAATACACAACAATTGAATCAAGAATCAAAGAACAGGAAATAAACACATTGGAGTACATCAACAAGATCATAGTTGAATCAAAACGAAAGAACAACAACACATAAAATACCGTTTTTGCGTATGAAATCCTCATACTATTTTGAGGAAATAAATAGTATGCACCTACCTCAATCCCAGCAAGAATTATATACGAGAGATGACGGTGATGATATGGTTGTGATTTCCACTCCTCTTGAAGCCTTGGATCAAAGGTTTTTTTTCTTGGAACCGAAATTGATAGGGGAAAAAAAAGGAAGGGGCTGCCGTTTTTGATAGAGAGGGGGAGGGGTTAGGGTTAATCACCATTTAAGGAGAGATTTGGGGGGGAGATAAGTATGGGATGATGGTAGAGGAAATTTAGGGAGGGAGGTTGAATAATAGATTAGGATAGGATTTTAGTTTAATTTTTTTTAAAAAAAATTATGCGGGTATAACAGTAGCTATCACATGGTATAAAGTTAAGCTGTGATGTGTCACAGGGCATAAAGGCAAGCTGTGGCTCCTTACAGGGTATACAGTTATATGACCGGGCATTGTGACATGCATTGCACTGTTTTGAAAAGTATTGAACGAGCATAGGTAAATGTGTAGTGTAGAGCATGATTTGAAATGGCATGCATCATATGTACCCTTCCGCTATGATTACTATGTAAGTGACTTGGTGTTTACGTGTGAACAACTTGTTTCTTTTCTCTTATTATGCAAAGAAAGCAGAACTTTTGAACAACTTAGGACATGTGCCCTTATTCTCCTTGATATTGATGTTCACCCATGTCTTGCCATGAGATGATCCCATATGTCTTATAAGCGAGTTACTTGGTAGCGTTTTTGCTAAGAGTTCTACCCTGTTGTTTTTGCAGATGAGCCCGAGTATGATATGATTTTTATTGAGGATGATGGCGAGTGGGCTGAGTGGGGTGGTTAGAGCCTGTCATGGGATTATTCTTGATTGTTTATTCTTTTCTGGACCTGCGTCCATAAACCGTTATATGTTCTTATGCTTTTGAGATTTTAAAGACAGTTATTTCAGGTTTTAATTTATACGTGTCTCCGCATTTTTTTCATACGTCCGCAACGACGTGTATTGACGTCTGGTAGTCCTCTTAGTAGGCTACGACGGGTGCACAGGTTCGGGTCCGCTGGCCGGGCTGGGGTGCTACACCCGCTGACTTCAAGTTACAGAGCGACGCTCGTTGACTCCACGTTCCGGAGCAATGCTCGCTGACTCCACATTAAGGAGTGATACCCGCTGACTCTATGTTACGGAGCGACGCCCGCTGACTCCATGTTACAGAGCAATGCCCGCTAACTCCACGTTACAGAGCGATATCCGCTGACTCCATGTTACGAAACGATGAGTAGGACCCCGGTCATGCATAGCATATCATGAAAAAGAAAGGAACATATTGTGTTGGATATTATGTTGTTGCGTGTGACACGATAGTGAGAAGGAACATGCATCATGAAGTTACGAAATTGCATTTGATTGGATGAGTGTGTGTTTATTTTACGTTCCAGTTATTGTTGTTCTTTATTTATTTTTATATTGTTGTTATTTTCCTTACGTGCTTATGTATTATGTAAGTATGGTTCCCTTGTGAGAAAAGACGGGTAACCTACGAGTGATTTTTCAGTCGCTCACCCCTACTTATCCTTCCACACATGAGCTTGAGTTCGAATACATTTTTGTAGAGGACTAGTATTACTGTGCAAGCTGGGACGAGTGAGCTTGGAGATATTTTTGTTGGGACATGACTTTATGGTTTTCATATTTATTTCGTTTTTATCAGATTTTTAGTGTTCTACTTGACGTGTTGGGTTTCATCAGTCCTAAACTTTGTTTTATCTTTACATTGAGATTATTTATGAATTGAATTCGATTTTTTTTATTTATTTAACGTTTCCACAAAAAATTTCTACGTTATTTCTGACGTGTAAAAATTTTGAACGATGCTTTGTAGTTCTCGTAGTAGACTATGGCGGGTGCACAGTTTCCCATGCTAGGGTTCGGAAGCGAGGCGTTGTAGGTGGTATTAGAGCCGAGGCTCTAGATCTGTCTCGGAAACGCAGGGTTAACTAGATCACTAAGACATAAGCTCCAATCTTTTGGAAAAATGATGATTTTACCCCTAATGAATAAAGTAGACTTAAAAGATGATCTTAGACTTAAGTTATGATTGGGGTTAAGAGGAGTGTGATCGTTATTTCGTTTTCGCTTAATTATTTACCGTTTTCCCCCTGAACCTTTGCATACAACCCCTAAGTGGTTAGAATTTCCCAAAATACCCCCTAACTTAGCCTGTATTTAGATAAATATATTTTCGACCGTTCTAAATTCCAAAAAAATGCCGGCAAGACAGGAACAAGCCCGTAATAGAGGAAATGGTGGTGAGAACCACCAGAATCAGGGGATTATCCCCAAATAGTTGAAGATACCATAGTCACCATGACCAACACCTTGCACAGTAGCACCAGCTGCTGAACTACCGGGCACCGCCTCCACCACCACCGACTCGGACCTGAGATTCTTCAATAAGGAGATGCGGAGGAGTGGTGGTGCAGCGCAACTGACACCGCCGATCACTTGGATCTAATTTCAGAATGAGTTCAAGAGATATTACAGACCGAGAGTACGATCTTCAAACCATGGCTCTATATCCACAGCAGAAATTTAGATTTAGGCCATGATATTAGAAATTAAGTTACGATTTTGACCCTAAGTCACAATCTTAGACATAAATGATTATTTGAACATAAGCGATGATCATGAATATAGGTATTGATCTCAGTTATAAGCGGTGATCCTGAACATAAGTCACAATCTTAAACATAAGTAACGATTCCGATTAAGAGTTGACTGTGGACATAAGAACTGAAGGTAGTCATAAGCGTTGATTATACACTAAGCATGATTTTAGAAATAAGACATGATCTTAGACTTAAGAAATGATGATACTAAGAACAATCCTAGAAGTAAGTTATGACCTTAGACTTAAGGAGATGATAGGTTATGGAACACGTATACCTATGGTATACCATACAAATCTCCCTTATATAAGTTTGATCATACCCCTTTAAGTCGTGATCTTAGTAACCCTAGTTGAATACTGCATAATTGATTCGAATGAATTACAATGTTAACTATAATACCCTACTGCAACCACTAGTCGACATATTAATGGTTTAGGCAATAACTCGGACTGCCTTACCATAACTGCAGCATTAGACTTGGTTCCCTTAGGGTAACAGAAATGGGTTCGTGCCCTTACTTGACCGTAGTGTCAGAACGTGATTAGGTCTAAGTTGAGATCGTAGCTACTAAGAAATGATTTATGGTATAATGATAGATACTAAGAGACGATTTACAAAGAAATGATAGAAACTAAGTAACAATTCATAAGCATTATGATCAGTACAGTTTAGTAAGAGACATCATATGAAGGAATTTATAGCCTATGGTTAAGATGTTGAATGTAATGTTATCAAAATAGATCAACGATATTAGTCTTATTAATGTTATTGATCGATCGCGACATGCGAGAATCGACTATAGTATGTGCCTTAGAATGATATACCATTACAAAATTGTAGGTTAAGTGTTGATCGGAATATCTGGTTTGAATTTAGTAGGCTTGAAATGAAATAGAGTAAACATGAACTAGTAGTGGTTGATTTTTCGTGTGAGATTTAACTAGGTGAAAATTAACGGTTCAATTAATAAAGTAAAGAAGTACAGTGGATCAGTATGGCATGCGGAAGCATGGCGAATTAAAACACCTTAAGTCGATAAATATTTAGTTTGCCATGCGAGGATTGGAGAATTTAAGCTAGGGATTTTATCATAGTAAACGAAGGTTAGACTTATAAGAAACGGTACATAGACGGATTTTTCATTTGAAAATAAGAATGGATTATAGAGACTACATGAAATATTGGACTATTATTTTTCGAACGGATAAATATCTTATATAAATACGTGTGCCAAGGTATACCTATATTTTACAAGGACTTCAAAAAAAATTTTATCAAAAAGAAATATCTTATTGAGTCTCATTTTTTTATATAGCCTACAAACCTTCACGAGGCAAATTCATTTCCGTACTTGTATATCAACATAACAAAATTTTTAAATCTTTTGACGACCTTAAAGAGGGAAAAACTTTTATATAGGTCACACAATCCAGAAATTAGGACGAGATTAACCTGGAAAATGGAAAACGCGCCTGGAAGGCGGTGCGTGTGAAACACGCACGTGTTTCACAGATGGCGCATGGGGCCAAGCACGGCCCCTGGCAACGCATACGAACACGCGCTGACGTGTCCGGTTCCGTTGTGTGCATCGCGTTGTAATGATTCAAATGCAACTAGTTTGGTGTAAATCGGAGTTAAAACGAAGAAGTTATGAATTTTTGAAGAAAATTAGAATTTAAAGAATTAAATAAATAAAAAATAATAATAAAATAAAAAAGAGGGCTGGCAGTGCAGCAGGCTGCGTGTGCATGCCTGGTCTACCACTGCTAAGCTGGGCCAGATTTATTTGTAAGACAAAAAAAGATTAATGGGAGCTGGCGGGCGAGTGACAAGTGGGCCACAAGCGGTGGAATTGTGCCGCGGACTAGAAAGGGGAAAATAGAACCTGGTTTTTTATGTATTAAAAAAGGAAGGTAATTAGTTAATATAATATTAATATTAATTATTAAGTAAAAAACTTAATAACTTGTTAAAATAAAATAAAACAAAATAAAATTAAAAAAAGAAAAGGAAAATAAAAAGTCAGTGGGCCACGGATTTTAAGAAAATAAAAATAATAAAATATAACAATAAATAAATAAGGAAATATATATATTAATATATAATTTTTAGAAAAATATAAGAAAAAATATATATAACAATGACAAAAAATTAAGTAATAATAGATAATAATAATAATATATAATAAGGGAAATGATAATCATAAGAAAGAATAAAATGAAATAAAATACAAAAAACGAAAAAATATAGCAAATAAATACTGGTAAATATAAGAAAAATATATTTAAATAGATAAAAATAATAATAATAATAATAATAATAATAATAATAATAATAATAATAATAATAATAAAATGGGGGTATTCCTACAAGTATATATGCACGTGTATGGGTGCGGGTATATATATGAGTATGAATACACCATAACAAATTGGGGGTATACTTGCAAGTACATATGTACGTGTATGGACATGTGTATATACAGGAGCATAGATGCGTCGGGTCATGGATTATGTGTATGGAGCATTCATGGCACGTGCATTGCATTGCATCCCTTTGGGTCGCTGACTCCACGTTACGGAGCGATGTTCGCTGACTCCATGTTACGGAGCGATGTCCGCTGACTCCACGTTATGGAGCGATGAGTAGGACTCGGGTCATGCATACCATATCATGGAAAAGAAAGGAACATATTGTGTGCGATAATGATGTTGTTGCGTGTGACACGATAGTGAGAAGGAACGTGCATTTTGAAGTTGCGCATTGCATTTGATTGGACGAGTGTGTGTTCATTTTACGTTCCAGTTATTGTTGTTCTTTATTTATTTTTATATTGTTGTTATTTTCCTTACGTGCTTATGTATTTTGTAAGTATGGTTCCCTCGTGAGAAAAGACGGGTAACCTACGAGTGATTTTTCAGTCACTCACCCCCTACTTATCCTTCCACACGTGAACTTGAGTTCGAATACATTTTTGTAGAGGACTAGTCTTACTGTGCGAGCTGCGACGAGTGAGCTTGGAGATATTTTTGTTGGGACATGACTTTATGGTTTTCATATTTATTTTGTTTTTATCAGATTTTTAGTGTTCTACTTGACGTGTTGGGTTTTGTCAGTCCTAAACTTTGGTTTATCTTTACATTGAGATTATTTATGAATTGCATTCGATTTTTTTTATTTATTTAACGTTTCCACAAAAAATTTCTACGTTATTTCTGACGTGTAAAAATTTTGAACGATGCTTTGTAGTTCTCGTAGTAGACTATGGCGGGTGCACAGTTTCCCATGCTAGGGTTCGGAAGCGAGGCGTTGTAGGTGGTATTAGAGCCGAGGCTCTAGATCTTACTGTGCGAGCTGGGACGAGTGAGCTTGGAGATATTTCTGTTGGGACATGACTTTATGGTTTTCATATTTATTTCGTTTTTATCGGATTGTTAGTGTTCTATTTGACGTGTTGGGTGTCGTCACCCTTAAACTTTGGTTTATCTTTACATTGAGATTATTTATGAATTGAATTTGAATTTTTTTATTTATTTATCGTTTCCGTTAAAAATTTCTACGTTATTTCCGACGTGCAAAAAGTTTGAACGACACTTTGTAGTTCTCGTAGTAGATTACGGCGGGTGCGCTGTTCCCGATGCTAGGGTTCGCGAGCAGAGCGATACAGCTGCTGTGCTGAACTCGGCTGCTATGTTGAGCTCGGCTGGTCGGCTGACGCCTTGAACAGACTTGCACTTGTTAGACCGATCTGACCTGAAGGATTGACCCGATCTGCTCTGAGCTCGGCAGATCGGCTATTGTTTTATTTCGTACGAACACACAATGTACAGAATTCAGTTTCCATTTTAATATTAAAGGAATTTGGTGCGTAATGTATCACGGTATTATATACATCGAAATTCTGGTGTATAATCCAAAAGTGTTTTTTTTTTAAAGAAAGGAAAGGGCTATTTTAGGTTGAACAACAGGCGGCCATCAAGTTAATTTCGTAAGCATAATGGTGCAAGTATCACAGTTCTTTCGTCAGGTTAATTTTGTTTATACGTACTGAAATCATCAACAACCCGTCTTAGATCTAAAAGTATCATAGTTTTTTCTTCCTTCATCTCCACAAAATTTTCTCCAAAATACACGAACCACATATAAACGAAAAACAGAAACGGTGTTAGCTCCATAGAAGATTTTCTTCTTCCCTTTCATACGTTAAAATCATCAGTTTCGTCGCTTATATTGTCATCCATTTTCTGCTATTCATTTTTTTTAGTAAATGATTGAATGAGTAAGATTTAAAAAAAAGGATCGGGAGAGGAGATTAAAAAAGACGTTTAAAGGAGGATGTTGTGGCTAACAGAGGAAGGGATAAAACAATTTAATGCATTCTCTCTCTAATGATAATTATTTAATTACCCTTGGATCACGAGTGGATAACCAAACAAAGGGGTGGAAATAGACCCTCTTTTTAGAATATTGCTCCATAGACTGAAGATATGAAGCCCAGAAAATAGAACTTTTTTTTTTCAATTCCTTTCATTTTCTCTCTCTCACACACACAATATATATATTTTTTATTTTTTTATTTTTTATTTTTTCCGAGATTTGTTTTATTTATATAAACCTCACTTGTGGCGGAGGAATACCTTAATACATATTACATGTTATCATATGCAAAATGTGAGTATAACGCTGTAATAATTTGTGATCTCCAATCATATATGATATGTCGCATTAAAACCTTGCCAAGTAAAACCACCCTTGTGGATAAAACCTTGGCAAAGGAAAAAAGCGTGCATATTTATATAAAAAGAGTGTATATCTATAACAAGTGATCGAATGTAATACAAGTGTAAGTCCCTCAGCGGTGTCTTGTCAAATGTGAAGGGATTCGAGTTGCTGCGGTGCAAGTTGATGGTTCTGCCAGTGAATGAAGATGAGCTCCATTTTTGTGGCGTCCGGATTCCATGACGCTGGTTTGTGTGACGCAAATTGCACGCCGCCAATGCCTGGCCGCCACGTGGCCAGGCAGGCAAAACATTTTTTTTTTAAATTTCGTTTTTTTAAAACCATTTATTAAATAAACTCCCCTCCAAAATTATTTTGAGCCCTAAAATTCGACATCCAAGCTTCTTCCTCAGCCAGCATCGCGCAACACAGGCAACCCCCTTCTTCTTCCTCCCTAATCCGACTCCATCTCCAAGCAATAGCATCCGGATTCATCTCCAATCATAGCAGGTAATTCCCTCCTTTAACCATCCCTAATTCCCTCCTTCTTCTTCCCCTGTTTTTCTTTTTTTACTTTAGGGTTCATTGTAGGCGATAGCTATGGTGTTTATTTTTTCCTACCCTAAAATCACAAACACTTTTCTCCCTGCCCCTTCCCTTCTCCCCATGAAATCTACCCCCCTTTCTCTAACCAGAGGCTGACGCATCGGAATGGATCTCTAATCTCAGCCATCCATTTCCCCCACGGCCGTTGTCTGACTCCCCGGAACTTCCTCGCCGGCGCTGGAGCATTTAATTCCTCTGTTTTCAATGCATTCCTCTGTTTCTCCTGCAAAGACTCTTGCTTTTTCTTGATATTCCGATTGAGGACAATGCATTTGGAATAACTTTCGATTTTAATTTCATTCTCTTTCTACAAAAAATTTGATCTTCTTCATCGCTAGAAGAGTTTGTTGCTTCCGGGTCGGTTATAGAGACCCGAACGGTTTTGATGTTGGATTCAGGGGAAGGCTTTTTGCGTTTGTTAATAATAGAAGAAGAAAGTTTGGTGATTTTTTGAGTGACTTTTCGATGCTTGGTATATTTCACTAGAGAAAACATGGATTGATTCATGATATGATTTTTTGTTGCTTGAAATGATTTTTTTGTACAACGAGACAGAGGAGGTAGAGCGTGAAGGGAAAAGGAAGATTGCTTTAAGAAATAGAATAAAGGGTAAAAGGGTAGATCTTGAATGAGAAGTTTCAAAGATTAAGCATCAAAATCTGACAAAAAATTTCGCTGGGGATGCAGGAGGCTGAAAAGGGGAGTAGATTTCACGGGGTGAGGGAAGGGAGGCAGAGAGAAAAGATTTGTGATTTTAGGACAGGAAAATAATATTTAATAATTTGTAAAAAAGCAAAAAAAGCAAAAAAATGAAAAATAACCTGACACGTGTCGGCCAATAATTGGCCGCGTCACACAGCGTCACAAAACCCCAGCGTCACTGAAACCTTTCGCATTTTTGTGCAGCTCCTTGATCATAATAGCTCCTCCCACAATCCGAGCGAGTGAACATGCAATGGATGAAAAACATTGTAAGCAACTGTGAATAGTTCATTTCTACAAAAGTGAATCCAGAATTTGAGTGAACACTACCCGCGTTGTCTGTATACAATGATACAGACAACCAACCAGAAACACGTGTAATGAAAGCTATAGTAATCAAGCATACACAGGTTGCCCATACCAAATGAAGGCATGGGCAACTATCTGCAGCAAAATTATTATCCATGTCACAAATTGGGAATTATGTCAGTCTGCAATGTTGCTCGAACTAGGAGGTGGTAAGTCCCTTAAATGTGAAAATTGAGTGAGCAGTGGATGTTGTTGACCATGCTGAGCTAAGTAATGTGCCGCCTTATTAATCTCCCTTGGTATATATTCTAATGTAAATGCCTGTGATACCAAAATATCATGCAATATGCGCGCTAGCGATGATCGCCGTTCATGTAGCTTTGTTAGGACCCCCTGAGCATCAGTTTCAACATCCAAATGATATCCATAAGGAGCAAAATATAGAACTGCTAACACTACAGCTTGCAGTTCAGCCTGGTCTGAAGTTGAAATGGGTAAAGAGAACGAATAGCGCGAATAAAACCTCCTGTGGAATCTCGTAACAGAGCTCCTGCGGCTGTAGTGTATTTCCCATGAGCTGCGTCTACATTGAGTTTATCACAACCTGGGGGTGGAGTTTTCCAGCGGATCACCCTACAACGGGGCGTTGATAATGTTGGTATTAGTCCCAGTAAAGCCAAAGTATTATCTGGTAGTATGTATTTCTTTCCTTTTTGTCCAAGCGTCCATTCGTATATTGAGCGTCGAATCAGTTCAATCACCCCTCGTTTATCCCAGCGACCTTCTCTAAATACAATAGATGAATATGCTTTCCAAACTTCCCACATAAGATGGACTGGTAATATAATGCGAAGTTGACCTTTAAGAGATTTACCCTGAGTGGATAACCACCATTGCATTAAGAATGGTCGAATCCATGTTGATGTAATCATTGGACCATCCAAACATAGACTGTATTACTCCCAAATAGATGACATCTCCGAACATGTTAAGAAGATATGATCAGCAGATATGCTATCCATTAAACAGAAAGGGCACTGAGTGGGAAATACCTCTGCAAACTTTGCTAAGTTTTGCGGGATGGGTAAGGCTTTATGATAAAATCTCCATAGGAAAGTCCTTTGCTTTGGATGTATAAGTTTATGCCAAACAAATTTGTGCGAGCATAGTTTAACTTCATTGGACCTTAACTGCTCATATGCAACTTTCAAATTAAAGGATTGCTCCGACATACATGGCCAAATGATTGCATCTGATACCGGTGATGTAAGGTCCCTACAAGTAGGATGTATTCTACATATACGCTTCCATACTGGTGAATCTGTAATTCTGAAAGATAGAGAACCTCGTCCCGCATATTTGGATTGTAAAAAAGATCGAAGGAATGTTGATTGCGTTTGGTATCTCCACCACAATCTACAAGACTAAGCCAACTGCAAATCCGCCAAACTTCGAAGTCCAAGTCCACCCTCTTCTGTAGGCCGAAAGAGTTTCTCCATTGAAACCCATGAATGGCGCCTGATGCCATCCGTTGATCCCCAAAAGAATTTGGTCATCATTCTATGTAATAACGCAATCAATCTAGTTGGAAGAAGAGAAACTGCTAAATGATGTAAAGGAATAGCAGCCAGTACATGTTTGATCAAGGTTAGTCGACCTGTGTAATTCAAGAATTTATTTTGCCACATACTCAGCTTTGATTGAAAGGATGAGATCAAAGAATTATAGTAAGAAACTCTGGCTTTCCCTTTGATTAGCGTTACTCCCAAATACTTAATTGGCAGGGAAGTTGCATGCATACAGATACAGCTTTCCATTCTGCGTAGCTGCGTGTCAGGAATATGGGAGGGAGCTACAAACTGACTTTTTTTTGATAATTAACTGCCTGGCCTGTCGCATTTTGATATAGTTGTAGATACTGCCGAAACCTGTCAAGATTTTTTAGATTGCCATTGATGAATATGAGAAGGTCATCAGCAAATGCAAGATGAGATAAGCAGGGATGCGCTCTATCAACGTTATAAGTCTGTAATGCCCCTTGATTAATCAAGTGATTTAATCCCCTAGAAAAGACTTCAGATACTGGGATAAATAAGAGAGGAGATAGCGGGTCCCCTTGTTTGACCCCCCGTGATAGTTGGAAGAATGCTGCTGGTTCTCCATTGATGAGGATGGAGATATAGGTTCCTTTTAAATGATTGAATATCATCGTAATCAATCGCGAATCAAACCCAAAGCGATGAAGGAGCTTTCTCAGAAATTGCCAATTTACCCGGTCAAATGCTTTCATCATGTCTAACTTGATCATTACGTTTGAGCCACATACCTTTCTATCTAAGTAATGTGTCATTTCCTTCGCCATCAAAATATGATCAGTGATGTCTCGTCCTTTTAAGAAGCCTGCTTGCTCTGGTGATATAATGCGCAACAGAGTTGGCTAGAGTCTTGTTGCAAGTATTCGTGTGGCCACCTTAGAGACAAAGTTTGCCAAGTTAATGGGCCTAAAGTCTGTAAATTTTTTCGGTGCCATCTTTTTTTTGAATGAATGTGATAAATGTACTACCCATGGCACGGGGAAGAGGCAGTCCTAAGAAAAACTCCTGCATTGCCATTAGCATGTCGTCCTTTAAAAAATTCCAACATGTATGAAAGAATTTACCATTATAACCATCTGGCCCTGAGGCACTTTTCGGATTTAGTGATTATACGGCCTCTTGGATCTCAGTCATTTGTGGCAAGGCTGTTAATTGTGCATTTTCCTCTGTGGTGATCAACGAAGGTATGACATTAAGCAAAAACTCTTCATCTTGAATAGATTCTGCGGTGAACAATTTGGTATAAAAGGAGACTGCTTCCTTCTTTATAGTATCTGAGCTGTCACATAATTCGCCTTCTTCAGTGTATATAGTGGATATAAATTGTCTTTCTTGGCGGTCTTTAACTATGTTGTGGAAGTAGGAGGAATTGGCATCTCCCTCACTCATCCATTTCAATCTAGCCCGCTGTTCCTAGAACAATAGTTCTCGTTTGGCTGCTATTTTGTATTGAGCTTGTGCTTGTTGATAAGCTTGACGATTTTCTGGTGTAGGATGGTTGTCATACCTTTTCTCTTGTTGTATTGCGCATTTTCAGCCTCCTGTAACTTGTCGAACACATTTCCAAATATTGTCGTGTTCCACCTACGCAGATCCCGTTTTAACAAGAGTAGCTTGTCATATAATCCTCTCATATCTCCACGAGTGGGATAGGATGACCAGGATGGTTGGACATAGGGCAAAAAGTCTGGGTGATCTATCCACATATTTTGAAACCGAAAAGATTTCGGACCGTGCTGTTGTTGGTGCACACATCGCAAAAACAAAGGGGCGTGATCAGATGTAAGGCGAGACAAATGTTTCACTCGCAAAGATTGGAACCGAGTATTAAAAGACTCTGAACAGAGAATTCGATCTAGCCTTCTTTTGACAACTCCCAAGCCCCGTCCATTAGACCAAGTATACATTGATCCTTCAAAGGGCAGATCAATGAGAGCACAATGAGCAGCACAATCTTGAAATTCCTCCAAAGAGGAGATATTTGGGGTTGATACTCCAGCATGTTCATCAACTGAAAGGAAAGTATTAAAGTCGCCCCTATTAACCAAGGCTCAGAGTGTATGTCATAATGATGTTGCATTGCATTCCATAATCTTCTCCGATCTGTGATTGTATGAGATCCATAAACTGGGGTAAACCAAGTGGTGTAATCTGATGCAATTAGATGAAATCGAAAGACGGAACATTGTTCTGCTTGAATAGTCTCTAGCAGTCGAAGTGAAGAATGGTTCCAAAACACCCAGATTTTCCCTGCACGGACTGCTTTTGCATTTGAAAAGTTAAGCTTAAGACGAAAAAGATGTATTTGTGTAGATAATTTTTTTGGTTCAATAATCGTAAGCAGTTGAATTTTGTGAGCTTTAAGCAGTCGCTTCAGTCTAACTAAGGATGTGGTTATGCCCCATACATTCCTGACTAAGCAATTCATTGATCGGATTGTGTTTGGGAGCTTGAAGAGCGAGTAGTTCTGTCTGCTGATGGTTGACAGACTTTTATCATCTCCTGCTTTATACTTCTTCTTCTTGTTTTAGGGTGAGGGAGATCTTGCTCAATATTAAGTAACTCTGTTAGGGGACAGGGATTCCTTTCGCATGTAGATAATATCCGATGGAATCCCTCTGATGCTGCTAGCATCCCTGCCTTCAAAGAACCTGACTGAGCTTTTCCTTGCTTCGAACTCTCAGTAGATGGATTAATTTGGCATGTGCGCTCTTCAGTAGGGAAAAATAGCTCCGTATCTGAAACCGTAGCGCATAAAAGGTTGTCATGATCAACCATTGTCTCTTCTATGGAGCGGCCTACATTTGGTAAGGGTTCGTCAGTAATATGATCCATTTCTGAGTTTGTGTCGTTGATATCTGTATCTTCAAATTTGTTATGTAAGTCTGTGGTCGGAACTTCTAATGGCTCTTTATCCGATTTTGGCAGAGTGTCCGTAATATTCCTCACGTCCTGATCAACCATTTTATGGGACGATAAGGGATCCTTACAAGGAGGATTGGTAATGATCTCTTCTGCTCTAGTGGAAAATACTGGCATACTGATTTCCAAAGTAGGTTGTTGTCCCAAATTTAGCTGATCATCTGGGGTAAGATTTTCCTCAGAATGTGTCATCTCCCCAGTTGGCTCGTTGTATATTGCTTTTGTCTTTGATATTTTTGGTTTCCATCTCTATGCAACAGGAACGTCAATAATGTTTGATTGTGGCGCTGTTGTTTCTGCAACTTGTGACGCTGTGTTTTGAAGGCATGTTTTTTGCTCATGTCCCAGTGTTCTGCATAAAGAGCAAAACAAAGGTACATTTTCATATTCTACCATAGAGTAGAACTCCTTATCTCCTCCTTGTATATGAAGTTTTGGTGGCAATGGTTTAGAAATATCCAATTCCAAGCATAATCTGACTACGGATGGCCTTAATCCCTGAGCAGTAGCAGAATCCATTTTGAGAGGGTAACCTATCATATGCGCTATATCCCATAATGCTGATTTATTGTGCAGATACATAGGAAGACCCTGGATCGACACCCATATTGGAACAATAGGCTTGTCCACCTGTGGATCAAAGTCAGGCGTCCATTTCGTGATTCGCATCTGGTAACCGCTCAACGTCCAAGTGCCACGCAAAAAGCATTGTTGATAATCCTCAACATTTGAGAAGGTGATTAGTACATGCATATCATCCAATAATCCCAATTTTGGTGTGTTTTTGAATCCAATTCTCTCCATGCATATAGCCAGTTGTTTCATGTTTGGTCTCCCATGCCAAAAAGAGCCTATGAGTGTATGTTGATAAGGAATTGAATATTTAGTTACCTCTTCCGCTATGAAATTAATAGAAAGTAAACCTTTGTATCGATTCACAGGACGTGAAGGTGTAAAAGGAGGCGGCTCCAGGTTTTTTGATAAAGCTTGTAGAAAGGATTTCTTCCCTTCATGATTCGGTGGAGTATCATGCGATTCCATATGATTCCGTCAGAGTGAATTCTTAGCATTGATCGTGATCGTAACCGAAGTTTATGCTCGATCGCCATGGTGATCGCCTGCGCCGTCTCTCGCCATTTTTCCCCACAATATATATATATATATATATATATATATATATATATATATATATATATATATAGAGAGAGAGAGAGAGAAAGAGAGAGAGAGAGAGAAATTTTATTAATAGAATGACCTCGCTTGTGGCGGAGGAAAGCCGTAGTACATCAAAGAGTCTATGTAAGTGAAAAACGAATACAAAAATATGATGATCTGCAGTCTCCAGTCATATTATGATATGCTGCATTAAAACCTTGCCAAGTAAAATCACCCTTGTGGATAAAACTTTGGCGAAGGAAAAAGCGTACATATTTATATAACCGGAGTGTGGATATGGGATGCAGTACATTTGAGGAAAAGAAGATAATGTAAAAGATTAAAAGGACACCATGCCTGTCTCTCCGAGAATATTGCCATCGGTGATGTCGGGTGCTGGATATGCGATGGTTGAGTTGTCTCGGCCGCCAAAAATAGAAAAACCACCGTGATAAAGAGTCCAATCCATGTGTAGAGAAAAAAGGGCTTGAGTGATTTCAAAATATAAGATTTAAATGTGCATAAAAACGTGCATGACATAAATGTGCATGACATATTGCATATAACTTGCCTTATATAGTTCATATATAATGTTGCCGTACTATCGAGCCATGAAGCGTTAAAGCTTACATCAAATAGCAAACATTTGTTGTGTTTGTACTATTTTCAAGTGCCACAAAATGAACTAAACTAGTTCATTAAGTGAAGTACTTAGTTAATTAAACTAAGTAGTTCATTAAAGGAAGCAACATTTGGACAAGGCACAAAGGCAACAAGACAAAGAAAGGAAAGTCTCCTCCTCCTCCTACATCATAAATATACACGCCTATATATTTATATATATATATATATATATATTCAAATTTTTTGAAAAATGCACGTACACATTTATTCCAACGTACTACCGACACGTTATATATTTTACGTACGTATATTAATGTCACACCACCATGCTTAACTCATATTTATGAGTATATTCAGGTCTTATATCATATGATATAAGTCATGGTGATGACAAATTAAATACGACACGTTAAAAGGTTCTAAACCTAAAATTGTCGTATCGGGCGAATATCGAAACTTCGCCAACGTGTCAAGTACTTGCCATAAATAGATGGCCAGCCCCTACACTTCAAAAATACTCAAACATTTCGTGGGTATGATGTTATGTGCAGACATAAAATCATTCCATGTTGCCACACACAAATCACCCCACATTAATGCCAAATTGTGGATTTCCAATTTTAATTTTGTCACATGTAAATGGGGCCACTTTAAGACCAGCCAAGTGCTGAATATTAAATTTTATATTATGTATATTATGTGTAACATAATATATATAACATGTGCAAAAAGTTGGAATTTAATTAGAGAAAAATCAGGTAATCGATAAACATCGAAAATTCGGTTTTCTACGTACACAACACATGGAACGTTTTTGGCACATCACACGACATGTATCTAGACACTTTTTACATATGTCATACATCTTAAAGTGTTCTAGAAAATTAAATTAAGGGCTGATTGGAATATACCATGTGTGTATTATTAAATGTGCACTATTTTACAAGGTGCAAAAATAAAATTCAGCACATGTATATACATGTTATACACGCCTATACCAGCTTGATGGAGCATATGTGGAGCCTTGTTGACATATTGATTGGTCAAGAATCAAGCATACAATGTTGGTGACTTAAAGAAAGAAGCTACAAAAGGTAATGTTTCAAATTTTATCTCATTTGTAACACATGCTGAAAATTTCAGCATGTGCATTATAGGGTGGCTGAAATTCCTAGCATTATGTGCCATAATTTGTGTCTTGAAATATGTGAGTAATTGGAAGACAAATTGGAATTAATTTGAATAAGATATGAAAGTAAAAGTGTGATATTTTTGAATATCACACATGCTGAAAACTTCAGCATGTGTGTAATGCATCTAGGCATTTTTTAGGGCTTTTCAATGTTTAATTTTATTCCATAAAAGATGAGAATATTGTATACTAAATATACTTTGATTTCTTGGATTAAATCAATGTGAATATAACACATGCTGAAATTTTAGCATGTGCATTTGACATAATGGCCGATTTTCTTAACCCATTTTGGAGAAATTTTGTCTTGCTTAATTTATGTGATGATCTTGGAAGTTATGGTAATTGTTTTATGGTGATTTTGGCACATGTTTTAGTGGAATTCTCAGATTTTTCTAGTCATCAAGTGATGACAACATTCAACCAATCAATGAGTGCCAAGTAAGCAAGAGTTAAATGATCATCCAATAAGGAGGTGCCAAGCAAGCAAGATCATGTCACAATGATGCCACATATTCTCCCAAGGCGTTAAAAGATAATTTTCAAGAGGAGTAATATCACCAAGGGGGCGGCCAAACCAAGATTAAAAGGAAAGGAAGAAGAGCAAAACAAAGACAAGAAAAAGCATTGCAATCTTGAACCAAAAAATCGCCTAGCTCTCTTCTTCTACACTCTCTTTCTTTCTTCTCCCTAAAAGTCTATTGTACTTACATTCATATACTTGAATAGGCTTATCTTAGACCACCACATATTCTTTATCTTTGTAAAAGATTGATCAAGGTATGATCAATCTTCAATCTTGCAAGGTGGGGGTATTCGTGTGCATTGTATTCAACATACAAGGTTTGTAAAGGGTTGGAGTTGGTGTGTAACTCCATCAACCCTGTTGTAAGGTGTTTGTGTTGTGTGATTAGTGTGAATAGAGGAAGGTGTTCCTTGAAGACTGGAGTAGGTTGTTTATAATCGAACCAGTATAAAATTCTTGGTGTCATTTACTTTCAGCACTTATATTCTGTTTCAGCACTGCTTATTATTTTTGTTTACGTTTGTAAAAATAGTAAACGTTTTTCAAAAATTACGAAACTCTCCAGAATCATAGGCACACGTCTTAAGGTTAATTTGGCACAAGTTTCAACCCTTTTGGACAAGTATAAGTCAATCAAATGTCCAAAGTTCTGAGACTAGTGCAGTCTGATTTTCAGGCTTGCAAAGGTTGAGACTTCGATTGTATTTGACTAACTTCCTAAAAGAATTTTTCAAAACTGTTTCAACCCACTTAAATATAACTTATAAGGGGTTAGTGGTTACAATTTCAGAGCATTTGGAGTTACGTACAAATAGGAATAAAGTTTTTAAATCAGTTTACCGTTTCTGGCAGATTCACGCAATCTGACCACCAACGATTTTTGAAGGGGTTAAAGGTTGAATTTAAATCTGCAATTTTTAGGAGACAATCACAACATCTGAGGGTAAGTTATCTAAAAATTTCAGAATTGTTGAAGACCTACAACCTAGTTTTCAAAACGTTTTAAAACTTTTCCTGAAAACAGAAACTGTTTTCAGAAGTTGAGTTCCTGAGTCAAAACAATTTTAAAAACCACACTTTCCGCACCAACTATTCAACCCCCCTCCCCTTCTAGTGGTTCCTTGCAGATCCTACAAGTGGTATCAGAGTGCAGGAACACTCACTTCAAAGGATCCAACGATTCAATGAGATGGCGGCCACAAATCTCAAAACCGAACAAGAAGGTATGTCAAGCCAAAGGCCTCCTCTCTTTGACGGTGAGTCTTTCATTCAATGGAAATTAAGAATGAAGCTTTTTCTTATGGCAGTAGATATTGATCTTTGGTCAATCATAGAAGATGGTCCTTTTGTTCCATCTAAGTTATCCACAGTAGATGGAGTCACACTAGAAGTTGTTCAACCTAGACAAGAATATACAAGTGAGTATAAAAAGAGACTTAGCATGAACGCTAGGGCTATGCAATTACTTTTAAATGGATTAAGTAAGAGTGAGTCTAGTTTTGTCTCAAACTGTTCTAGTGCACAAGAAATGTGGAGAATACTCGAAATGAAACACGAAGGCACTAGTCAAGTAAAAGAGTCCAAGATAAACATGCTTATGTCCACACTCGAGTCGTTTAAATTATTGCCTAATGAATCTATTGTTGATATGGATCTTCGCTTGACTAACATCTATAATTCTCTTGAGTCTCTTGGTAAAGCCTTTACCATGCAGGAAAAGGTACAGAAAGTCTTGTGAAGCCTCCCATCCGAGTGGGATCCTAAAGTGACCGCAATAGAGTAAAGCAAAGAAACTAAGTCAATCAAGATGGAAGAATTAATTGGATCACTTAAGGTTTATGAGAATAAACTCACCATACGGAAATCGGAATCATCTAAACAAGGTAAAGCTATTGCTTTTAAATCAAATGAATACGTCTCTACTTCTTCCGATCACGTAGATGATAGTGATTCTGAATCGGATAACGATGACCTAATTATATTGGCTAAAGGTTTAAGAAAATTTATGAGAAAGTCATTTAGAAACAAAAAAATAAGGGCACTTCGACTAAAAGAAATAAGAACAAGACAAATGATAAGGATGTTAAATGTTATGAATGCGGCAAACTTGGGCATTTATCATATGACTGCCCTAATAAGGACAAGCAAAAAAATAAATACCCTGACAAGGAACGGAACAAGAATAGACTCGTCTCAGAACCCAAGCAAAGGAAACGAGCTCTCAAAGCCTCCACTTGGATTGATACATCGGATTCCGAGACTGAAACCGAAGAGGAGACTGCACAAGTATGGTTTGTGTCCAAAGCATCGAATGAGGTATCATCTGATTCTGACTCTGAGCCTTCTTATGATGATCTTTTTAGTCAGTACTTAGAACTGCATAAATTCACTAAGACTCTTGCTAAAGAAAAGAAGCGATTAATTGAAGACAAGAAGATGTTAGAATCTTCTAACGAAAATCTTGTCGCTCAATTAAACGATTCCAAAGAAGAGTCATCATGCATCATCAATGCATTAAAGACAGAGATTTCATCATTGACCACGCAAAATCATGAAATGAAATCTGAGATTTCAAGTTTGAAATCAAGGAATATAGACTTAGAGAAAATAATGAAACAGTTTGATACGGGATCTAACATGCTGGATCGTATTATCTTATCACAAAAGCATGACAGTAATAAAACGGGTTTGGGATACATTGAAACAAATGATGTATCCATCAAACCAACTAAGTTTGTAGTGTCTAAGAAAGTAGACACCCCAAAACCAAAAACGGCGTCTAAGATGACGCAAAGATCATCTCTCCCCTCCTCACGCCCCAATTCTTCCTCATATCATGCGAAATACAATTTTGTGCCATATAGATATGAGAATAAACAAGTAATGCATACACGCCATCCATTTCATTCATCTAGATCATGCACTACGCACACAAACACAAGGACATATCAAAAATGTCCTACATATAATGAGTACAAAGGAAAACTTGGCCAAAGGCCCAAAGTGCACTCACCACATGTTTACTACATTGCACCTTCATCTGCATTCTTGCCATTTGCTAGACCGAGAAGGATCACCAAAGTATGGGTACCGAAAGGTACTTTTACTAAGAGGTAAATAACTAACTCGTAAGGACCCAAAATTAAAAGGGTACCTAAATCAGTTTTGAACATTGCAGGTTGCCCACACATCAAAAGATACATCTATAAAGTGGTTCCTTGACAGTGGTTGCTCGAGGCACATGACGGGTGACCCGAGCTTGTTCATGAAATCAAAGAAGTTCACAAAAGGCGGATCCGTGACCTTTGGAGACAACAACGAAGGCAAGATCATTGGAAAAGGTACAATTGGTAACCCAAGCACTCTTCAAATCTCCAACGTCTTTTTGGTAAGCAACTTATCCTATAATCTTCTTAGCATTTCTCAATTTATTGACAATGGCTTTGATGTGTGTTTAACTCACCCTTATTGAAATATAATAAATAAAAATGGAGAAACAGTTTTAAAAGAAAAACGAGAAGGAAACATCTTTACGCTTTCTATGGATGATATGTTAGACGCTAAAGTTAAATGCTTCATGTCAAACGAACCTAATGTAAATTTGTGGCATAGACATTTAGGACACATTGGCATTTCCACACTAGAAAAACTCCAACGAAAGAACCTAATACGAGGATTGCCTACGCTTGATTTAGACAACTTTAAGTTGTGTGAATCTTGCATAAAAGGCAAACAAACACGAGAGTCACTTAAACCTAAGAATAAAATAAGCACGAATAGAGTTTTAGAATTACTACACATTGATTTGTTTGGTCCTAGTCGCACTACGAGCCTTGGTGGACGTCATTATGCATGCGTAATTGTTGATGACTTTTCTCGTTATACTTGGACTCTATTTCTTGTACATAAGGATGATAGCGCCATTGAAATTACAAAGCTAATAAAACAGCTTGAAAATCAATACGGTTTTAATGTTAAAAAGATAAGAAGCGATAGAGGCGGTGAATTTAGAAACAAGGATATGATTTCATTTTGCGAAGAAAAAGGAATCAAGCATGAATTTTCACCACCTAGAACTCCACAATTAAATGGAGTAGTAGAAAGAAAGAATAGAACATTACAAAAAATCGCTAGGACTATGTTATGCGAAAATAAATTGCCTAGATTTCTGTGGGCGGAAGCCGTAAACTGTGCATGCTACATAGTGAATCGCTTATCCATTAGAAAGAAAATAAACAAGATGCCTTATGAGATATTAAATGATCGCATGCCTAAGATTGACTATTTTCGAGTGTTTGGATGCAAATGTTTTGTTTTGAATACAAAATATAATTTAGATAAATTTGAATCTAAATCAATTGAATGCATCTTTGTTGGATATTCTATAAATTCAAAAGCATATAGATGTTATGATCCTCTCACTAGACAAATCATAGAATCTATTCATGTGAAGTTTAATGAATTTGGTGAGATTGATAAAGATAAAGAATATGATGATGACTTTGAATTGAAACCAGTGTTGAATGAAGATGATGGTACGTTTGATATGCATGATATGCATGATACACTAGAAATGCATGATCACTTAGAAATGCATGATAACATAGAAAATAATCAACCAAGATGGCATAGAGATCACCCACATGATCTCGTTATAGGCGACATCGCTCACGGTGTGCGACCACGTAGAAGAATAACTTCGGATGAAATAAATCAATTTAATGCTATGATTTCCGAAATTGAACCTAAAAATGTGCATGATGCTTTGAGTGATTCTTCTTGGATTGATGCTATGCATGATGAGCTTAATCAATTTGTTAGAAATGATGTATGGGATTTAGTGCCACGACCACAAGATAATACCATAATAGGCACAAAGTGGGTGTTTTGAAATAAAATGAATGAAGAAGGAAAGGTCGTTAGAAATAAAGCTAGACTTGTAGCACAAGGCTATAATCAAGAGGAAGGAATTGACTATGATGAAACATTTGCACCCGTAGCACGTTTAGAAGCTATACGACTTTTACTTGCCATTGCTTGCATGAAAGATTTCAAACTGTAGCAAATGGACGTAAAAAGTGCATTCCTAAATGGATTTATACAAGAAGAGGTATACATGAAGCAACCACCCGGTTTTGAAGATTTGAAACATTCCGATCACGTGTACAAACTAAAGAAGGCACTATACGGACTAAAGCAAACACCTAGAGCATGGTATGATCGTTTTGCTACTTTCCTTTTAGAAAATAGTTTTAAACGAGGTACTATAGATAGCACATTATTTTTGAAACAAGATAAATCGGATTTATTTATTATTCAAATCTACGTTGATGACATTATTTTCGGTTCTACCTCACATAAACTTGTTGAAGATTTTGAAAATTGCATGAAATCCGAATTTGAAATGTCTATGGTTGGTGAACTTAACTATTTTTTTGGCTTGCAGATTAAGCAAACGAGTAAAAGAATTCACATAAGTCAAGCTAAATATGTAAATGACATGATTAAAAAGTTCAACTTTGAAAATTTAAAACCATCCCCCACCCCTATGAGTGTCACTACTAAATTGAATAAAGATGAACATGGTAAAGATTTTGATAATGCCTTATATAGATCTATGATTGGTTCTTTGGTATATCTTACTGCTAGTAGGCCTGATATCATTTTCATTATATGCATGTGTGCACGCTTTCAAAGTCAACCTAAGGTGTCTCACTATAATGCGGTAAAAAGAATATTCCGTTATATTAAGCACACGCCCACCTTAGGAATTTGGTACGATAAAGATTCCGAATTTAATTTACATGCTTATACTGATGCAGATTACGGTGGCTGTAAAATAGATAGGAAGAGCACGAGTGGCACTTGCCAATTTATAGGAAACTCACTCATTTCATGGTTTTCCAAAAAGCAAGCAAGCGTTGCTTTGTCCACTATTGAGGCTGAGTACATTGCACTTAACCTTTGCTGCACACAGTTGTTATGGATAAAACAACAACTCTCGGACTTTGGAATTATCGTAAATAAAATTCCTATTGTAGGATCTACAAGGCACCACTAGAAGGGGGGGTGGTTGAATAGGTGGTGCGGAAAGTGTGGTTTTTAAAATTTGTTTAAAACTAAACAACTCAACTTCTGAAAACAGATTCTGTTTTTAGGACCAGTTTTAAAACGTTTTTAAAACCAGGTTATAGGTCTCCAAAAATTCTGAAATTCTTAGAGAACTTAGCATCAGATGTTATGAGGGTCCCCTAAAAATTTCAAATTAAAATTCAACCTTTACCCCTTCAAAAACCGTTGGTGATCAGATTGCGCAAATCTACCAGGAACGGTAGACGATTTTGAAAAATTTATTCCTATTTGTGTGTAAGTCCAAATGCTCTAAAAATTTAAATATTAACCCCTTACAAGTTGTATTTAAATGGGTTAAAACAGTTTTGAAAAATGCTTTTGGGAAGTTAGTCAAATACAATCAAAGTCTCAACCTTTGCAAGCCTGAAAATCAGACTGCACTAGTCTCAGAACATTGGACGTTTGGATGACTTATACTTGTCCAAAAGGGTTGAAACTTACGCCAAAAGAACCTTAAAACGTGTGGCTATGTTTCCTGAAATTTTTGTGATTTTTGAAATTCGTTTACTATTTTTACGGACGTGATTAAAAACAGTAAACAGTGCTGAAACAGAAAATCAGTGCTGAAAGTAAATGACACCAAGAATTTTATACTGATTCGTTATCAACAACCTACTCTAGTCTTCAAGGAAACACCTTCCTTGGTTCACACTAATCACACATCTCAAAAACACCTTACCACAGGGTTGATGGAGTTACACACCAACTCCAACCCTTTACAAACCTTGTATGTTTAATACAATGCACACTAACACCACCACCTTGTAAGATTGAAGATTGATCACACCTTGATCAATCTTTTACAAAGTTATAGAGTATGTGGTGATATATGACAAGCCTATTCAAGAATGAGAATATAAGTACAATAGGCTTTCAAGAAGAAGAAAGAAAGATGTAGAAGAAGAAGGGAATGAAAAACTCTTTTTGCACTTTTGAACTTGTGAGACTTGTCTTGTTTTTGTTTGGCTTTCTTCTTCTCTTTTTAACAATGTGTGGCGCCCCCTTTAGCCTTTTCTTCCCTTTGGAAATTATCTTTTAAGTCCTTGGAAGAATATCTTGCATCATTGTGACATGCACTTGCTTACTTGGCAACTCCTCATTGGATGATCATTAAGCCTTTGCTTACTTGGCACTCATTGATTGGATGAAACTTGTCATCATTTGATGACTGTATAAACCTGGGAATAACACTTAAAACATGTGCCAAAATAATCCTAAAAACATTGTCAATTTTCTCACAATCAATCCCACATAATTTGGAGAACAAATTGGTCTCATTCATGACCATAAAATCGGCCAACTCATTCCTTCACATGCTGAATTTTTTAGCATGTGCAATATTCTAGACATATTCAAAATATTGCCATAGTAGTATTATATCAATCACTTGAAAATGAAGAGCCAAATATATCACAATTAAGATGCAATTTTCGGCCACTATTCACATGTGCTGAAAATTTGCAGCATGTGTTGCATTTTTGAAATCTTTTCTTGTGTGTTGCCCCCTTCAAAGTCACCCAACATGTGTGGATTATTTTCCACCAATTAAAATGACAAATAAGTGTCAAATAAGCTCCACCTAAGCTCCATCTCAGCTGTTTTAGGCGTTGGAATATGTATGTGCATGTGCTGAATTTTATTTTTTGCAAATTTTGTAAAATAGTGCACATTTAATAATACACACATGTTATATTCCAATCAGCACTTAATTTAATTTTTTAGAACACTTTAATATGTATGACATATGTAAAAAGTATCTAGATACGTGTCGTATGATGTGCCAAAAATGTTCCATGTGTTGTGTATGTAGAAAACCGAATTTTCGATGTTTATCGATTACCCGATTTTTCTCTAATTAAATTCCAAATTTTTGCACATGTTATATATATTATGTTACACATAATATATATAATATAAACTTTAATTCTCAGAACTTTGCTGGTCTAAAGTGGCGCCATTAACATGTGACAAAATTAAAATTGGAATCTCCACAATTTGGCCTTAATGTGGGGTGATTTGTGTGTGCCAACATGGAATGATTTTATGGCTTGAATTATCATGTAGCCACGAAATGTTTGAGCATTTTTGAAGTGTAGGGGCTGGCCATCTATTTATGGCAAGTACATGACACGTTGGCGAAGTTTCGGTATTTGCCCGATACGACAATTTTCGGTTTAGACCCTCTTAACGTGTCGTATTTAATTTGTCATCACCATGACTTATATCATATGATATATGACCTGAATATACTCATAAATACGAGTTAATTATAGTGGTGTGACGTTAACGTACGTACGTAATATATAACGTGTCGGTAGTACGTTGGAATACATGTGTATGTGCCTTTTAAAAAAATCCGAAAATATATGTATTTATATATGTGTATGCCGTGTATATTAAATAAGGAGAGGAGGAGGAGACTTTCCTTCCTTAGCCTTGTTGCCTTTGTGCCTTTTCCAAATGTAGCTTCCTTTAATGAACTACTTAGTTTAATTAACTAAGTACTTCACTTAATGAACTAGTTTAGTTCATTAATGGTGGCACCTGAAAATAGTATAAACACAACAAATATTTTCGATATGATGTAAGCTTTAACGCTTCATGGCTCGTTAGTACGACAACAATATATACGAACTATATAAGGCAAGTTTTACGCAATATGTCATGCACGTTTTTAAGCACATTTAAATCATGTATTTGAAAATCACTCAAACCCCTTTTTCTCTACAATCTCCCCCTTTTGATGATTTTCAAAATAACCTATGCACATGATTTAAATCCTATCGCTCCTGCTTCAATCATGCATAAATTCAAAATTTTTAAATTTCAAAAACCGCTCCCCCTTGATTTATGCAATCAGTATCTCTCTCCCCCTTAAATCATGCTATCTCTCCCCCTTTATTTTGTGTACAAATAGGAATTAATTTTGCAAATCTGTGTATCGTTTCTTCCGCATTCCTTGATTTCAAGTTTGAAATCTCGGATTTCAATTCAGTGTTCTCGGATCTCAATGATGAAATTTGAGACTTTAATGAATTTATAATGCATGACGACTCTTCTTTTGAATCGTTTAATTGAGACACAAGATTTTTGTTAGAAGATTCGAACAATTTCTTGTCTTCAATTAATCGCTTCTTTTCTTTTGCAAGAGTCTTTGAAAACTTATGCAGTTCTAAATATTGACTAAATAAATCATCATAAGACCATTCAGAATCGGAATCAAAGTCGGAAGATACCTCATTTGATGCTTTAGATGTAAAGCATACTTGTGCCTTGTGTTCTTCCGTGTCATCAGTCTCAGAGTCGGATGTGTCACTCCAAGTGGATGCTTTGAATGCTCTTCTCCTTTGCTTAGGTTCTGAGACGAGTCTATTCTTGTTCCGATCCTTGTCAGGGTATTTGTTTGTTTGTTTTTCTTTATTAGGGCAGTCATATGATAGATGTCCAAGTTTGCCGCATTCATAGCACTTTATTTCCTTATTTTTATTTTTATGATTCTTAGATGAGGTAGACTTATGTTTAATCGAATTTCTCAATATTTTTCTTAATCTTTTAGCCATCGTGATTAAGTCCTCATCATCGGAATCTATGTCACTATCATCTACGACGTATTCATTTGATTTAAATGCTATAGCCCTATCATTATAAGAAATGAACTCAGAATGTCTTAAAGCAAGTTTGTTTTCATATACCTTAAGTGATCCAATTAGTTCCTCCATCTTAATCGATTTAGTCTCTCTGCTTTCTTCTATGGCCGTTACTTTAGAGTCCCACTTGGATGGAAGGATTCGCAAGACTTTCTGTACTTTTTCCTGCATGGTAAAAGCTTTACCAAGAGACTCAACAGAATTGTCGATGTTAGTCAAACGAAGATCCATATCAACAATAGATTCATTAGGCAATAGTTTAAACGACTCAAGTGTGGACATAAGCATGTTTATCTTTGACTCTTTTACTTGACTCGTGCCTTCGTGTTTCATTTCGAGTATCCTCCACATTTCTTGTGCACTAGAACAGTTTGAGACATAACTAGACTCACTCTTAATCCATTTAGGAGCAATTGCATAGCCCTAGCATTCATGCTAAGTTTCTTTTTATCATCACTTGTATATTCTTGTCTAGGTTTTACAACTTCTAGTGTGACTCCGTCTACGGTGGATAACTTAGATGGAACAAAAGGACCATCTTCTATAATCGACCAAAGATCAATGTCTATTTCCATAAAGAAAAGTTTCATTCTTACCTTCCATTCAATGAAAGACTCACTGACAAAAAGAGGAGGCCTTATGGTTGACATTCCTTCTTGCACGGTGTTATAGCTAGTGGATGTCATCTCACGTAGATCGTTGGATCCTTTTGTTGTGAGTGTTCATGCGCTCTGATACCACTTGTAAGATCGGCAAGGCACCACTAGAAGGGGGGGTTGAATAGGTGGTGCGGAAAGTGTGGTTTTTAAAATTCTTATAAGTTGTATTTAAATGGGTTGAAACAGTTTTGAAAAATTCTTTTGGGAAGTTAGTCAAATACGATCAAAGTCTCAACCTTTGCAAGCCTGAAAATCAGACTGCACTAGTCTCAGAACTTTGGACGTTTGGATGACTTATACTTGTCCAAAAGGGTTGAAACTTACGCCAAAAGAACCTTAAAACGTGTGGCTATGTCTCCTGAAAGTTTCATGATTTTTGAAATTCGTTTACTATTTTTACGGACGTGATTAAAAATAGTAAACAGTGTTGAAACAGAAAATCAGTGCTGAAAGTAAATGACACCAAGAATTTTATACTGGTTCGGTTAACAACAACCTACTCCAGTCTTCAAGGAAACACCTTCCTTGGTTCACACTAATCACACAACTCAAAAACACCTTACCACAGGGTTGATGGAGTTACACAACAACTCCAACCCTTTACAAACCTTGTATGTTCAATACAATGCACACGAACACCACCACCTTGCAAGATAGAAGATTGATCACACCTTGATCAATCTTTTACAAAGATATAGAGTATGTGGTGATATATGACAAGCCTATTCAAGAATGAGAATATAAGTACAATAGGCTTTCAAGAAGAAGAAAGAAAGATGTAGAAGAAGAAGGGAATGGAAGACTCTTTTTGCACTTTTAAACTTGTGAGACTTGTCTTGTTTTTGTTTGGCTTTCTTCTTCTCTTTTTAACAATGTGTGGCGCCCCCTTTAGCCTTTTCTTCCCTTTGGAAATTATCTTTTAGGTCCTTGGAAGAATATCTTGCATCATTGTGACATGCACTTGCTTACTTGGCAACTCCTCATTGGATGATCATTAAGCCTTTGCTTACTTGGCACTCATTGATTGGATGAAACTTGTCATCATTTGATGACTGTATAAACCTGAGAATAACACTTAAAACATGTGCCAAAATAATCATAAAAACATTGCCAATTTTCTCACAATCAATCCCACATAATTTGGAGAACAAATTGGTCTCATTCATGACCATAAAATCGGCCAACTCATTCCTTCACATGCTGAATTTTTCAGCATGTGCAATATTCTAGACATATTCAAAATATTGCCATAGTAGTATTATATCAATCCCTTGAAAATGAAGAGCCAAATATATCACAATTAAGATGCAATTTTCGGCCACTATTCACGTGTGCTGAAAATTTTCAGCATGTGTTGCATTTTTGAAATCTTTTCTTGTGTGTTGCCCCCTTCAAAGTCACCCATCATGTGTGGCTTATTTTACACCAATTAAAATGACAAATAAGTGTCAAATATGCTCCACCTAAGCTCCATCTCAGCTGTTTTAGGCGTTGGAATATGTATGTGCATGTGCTGAATTTTATTTTTTGCAAACTTTGTAAAATAGTGCACATTTAATAATACACACATGTTATATTCCAATCAGCCCTTAATTTAATTTTCTAGAACACTTTAATATGTATGACATATGTAAAAATTATCTAGATACGTGTCGTATGATGTGCCAAAAATGTTCCATGTGTTGTGTATGTTGAAAACCGAATTTTCGATGTTTATCGATTACCCGATTTTTCTCTAATTAAATTCCAAATTTTTGCACATGTTATATATATATTATGTTACACATAATATATATAATATAAACTTTAATTCTCAGAACTTTGCTGGTCTAAAGTGGCGCCATTAACATGTGACAAAATTAAAATTGGAATCTCCACAATTTGGCCTTAATGTGGGGTGATTTGTGTGTGCCAACATGGAATGATTTTATGGCTTGAATTATCATGTAGCCACGAATTTTTTGAGCATTTTTGAAGTGTAGGGGCTGGCCATCTATTTATGGCAAGTACGTGACACGTTGGCGAAGTTTCGGTATTTGCCCGATACGACAATTTTCGGTTTATTCCCTCTTAACGTGTCGTATTTAATTTGTCATCACCATGACTTATATCATATGATATAAGACCTGAATATACTCATAAATACGAGTTAATTATAGTGGTGTGACGTTAATGCGCGTACGTAATATATAACGTGTTGGTAGTATGTTGGAATACATGTGTATATGCCTTTCAAAAAAATCTGAAAATATATTTATTTATATATGTGTATGCCGTGTATATTAAATAAGGAGAGGAGGAGGAGACTTTCCTTCCTTAGCATTGTTGCCTTTGTGCCTTTTCCAAATGTAGCTTCATTTAATGAACTACTTAGTTTAATTAACTAAGTACTTCACTTAATGAACTAGTTTAGTTCATTAATGGTGGCACCTGAAAATAGTATAAACACAACAAATATTTGCCATATGATGTAAGCTTTGATGCTTCATGGCTCGTTAGTACGGCAACAATATATACGAACTATATAAGGCAAGTTTTACGCAATATGTCATGCACGTTTTTAAGCACATTTAAATCATGTATTTGAAAATCACTCAAACCTCTTTTTCTCTACACCTATATATTGTGATAGTATGAGTGCAATTAACCTGTCTAAAAACCCCATGTTACACTCTAAGGCCAAGCATATAGAAGTACGCTACCACTTTCTTCGTGATCACATAAATAATGGTAATATTGTCGTAGATCACGTACGCACATAGGCACAAGTAGCGGATATTTTCACTAAAGCCTTATATCAAGCCACGTACGAATCTCTTCGTTCTAAATTAGGCATGATTTCTACTGATGTGATTTGATTTGATTCTCTTTCCTTATCTACAGGCATATTTTGATTGACTTTCCAAAATAAAGGGGGAGAGAAAGCATGATTTAAGGGGGAGAGAGATACTGGTTAAACATAGTGATTGCATAAATCAAGGGGGAGCGGATTTTAAATTTAAAATTCAAATTTTGAATTTATGCATGATTAAAGGGGGAGCGATAGGATTTAAATCATGAAAGTAGGTTATTTTGAAAATCATCAAAAGGAGGAGATTGTAGAGAAAAAGGGGTTTGAGTGATTTCAAAATATAAGATTTAAATGTGCATAAAACGTGCATGACATAAATGTGCATGACATATTGCATATAACTTGCCTTATATAGTTCATATATAATGTTGCCGTACTAACAAGCCATGAAGCGTTAAAGCTTACATCAAATGACAAACATTTGTTGTGTTTGTACTATTTTTAGGTGCCACCATTAATGAACTAAACTAGTTCATTAAGTGAAGTACTGAGTTAATTAAACTAAGTAGTTCATTAAAGGAAGCAACATTTGGACAAGGCACAAATGCAACAGGATTAAGAAAGGAAAGCCTCCTCCTCCTCCTAAATCATAAATATACACGCCTATATATTTATATATATATATATAGTTTTTCAAATTTTTTGAAAAAGGCACGTACACGTTTATTCCAACGTACTACCGACACGTTATATATTTTACGTACGTACGTTAATGTCAAACCACCATACTTAACTCGTATTTATGAGTATATTCAGGTCTTATATCATATGATATAAGTCATGGTGATGACAAATTAAATACGACACGTTAAAAGGTTCTAAACCTAAAATTGTCGTATCGGGCGAATACCGAAACTTCGCCAACGTGTCACGTACTTGTCATAAATAGATGGCCAGCCCCTTCACTTCAAAAATACTCAAAAATTTCGTGGGTATGATGTTATGTGCAGACATAAAATCATTCCATGTTGCCACACACAAATCACCCCACATTAATGCCAAATTGTGGATATTCCAATTTTAATTTTGTCACATGTAAATGGCGCCACTTTAAGACCAGTCAAGTGCTGAATATTAAATTTTATATTATGTATATTATGTGTAACATAATATATATAACATGTGCAAAAAGTTGGAATTTAATTAGAGAAAAATCGGGTAATCGATAAACATCGAAAATTCGGTTTTCTACGTACACAACACATGGAACGTTTTTGGCACATCACACGACATGTATCTAGACACTTTTTACATATATCATACATCTTAAAGTGTTCTAGAAAATTAAATTAAGGGCTGATTGGAATATACCATGTGTGTATTATTAAATGTGCACTATTTTACAAGGTGCAAAAATAAAATTCAGCACATGTATATACATGTTATACACGCCTATACCAGCTTCATGGAGCATATATGGAGCCTTGTTGGCATATTGATTGGTCAAGAATCAAGTATACAATGTTGGTGACTTAAAGAAAGAAGCTACAAAAGGTAATGTTTCAGATTTTATCTCATTTGTATCACATGCTGAAAATTTCAGCATGTGCATTATAGGGTGGCCGAAATTCCTAGAATTATGGGCCATAATTTGTGTCTTGAAATATGTGAGTAATTGGAAGACAAATTGGAATTAATTTGAATAAGATATGAAAGTAAAAGTGTGATATTTTTTAATATCATACATGCTAAAAACTTCAGCATGTGTGTGATGCATCTAGGCATTTTTGAGGGCTTTTCAATGTTTAATTTTATTCCATAAAAGATGAGAATATTGTATACTAAATATACTTTGATTTCTTGGATTAAATCAATGTGAATATAACACATGCTGAAATTTTAGCATGTGCATTTGACATAATGGCCGATTTTCTTAACCCATTTTCGAGAAATTTTGTCTTGCTTAATTTATGTGATGATCTTGAAAGTTATGGTAATTGTTTTATGGTGATTTTGGCACATGTTTTTAGTGGAATTCTCAGATTTTCCTAGTCATCAAGTGATGACAACATTCAACCAATCAATGAGTGCCAAGTAAGCAAGAGTTAAATGATCATCCAATGAGGAGGTGTCAAGCAAGCTAGATCATGTCACAATGACGCCACATATTCTCCCAAGGCCAAGAGGAGTAATAGCACCAAGGGGGCGGCCAAACCAAGATTAAAAGGAAAGGAAGAAGAGCAAAACAAAGACAAGAAAAAGCATTGCAATCTTGAAGCAAAAAATCACCTAGCTCTCTTCTTCTACACACTCTTTCTTTCTTCTCTCTAAAAGCCTATTGTACTTACATATATATACTTGAATAGGCTTATCTTAGACCACCACATATTCTTTATCTTTGTAAAAGATTGATCAAGGTGTGATCAATCTTCAATCTTGCAATGTGGTGGTGTTCGTGTGCATTGTATTCAACATACAAGGTTTTATAAAGGGTTGGAGTTGGTGTGTAACTCCATCAACCCTGTGGTAAGGTGTTTTTGTGTTGTGTGATAAGTGTGAACCGAGGAAGGTGTTCCTCGAAGACTGGAGTAGGTTGTTTATAACCGAACCAGTATAAAATTCTTGGTGTCATTTACTTTCAGCACTTATATTCTGTTTCAGCACTGCTTATCATTTTTGTTTACGGTCGTAAAAATAGTAAACGTTTTTCAAAAATTACAAAACTCTCCAGAATCATAGGCACACGTCTTAAGGTTAATTTGGCACAAGTTTCAACCATTTTAGACAAGTATAAGTCAATCAAATGTCCAAAGTTCTGAGACTAGTGCAGTCTGATTTTCAGGCTTGCAAAGGTTGAGACTTTGATTGTATTTGACTAACTTCCTAAAAGCATTTTTCAAAAATGTTTCAACCCATTTAAATATAACTTATAAGGGGTTAGTGGTTACAATTTCAGAGCATTTGGAGTTATGTACAAATAGGAATAAATTTTTTAAATCAATCTACCGTTTCTGGCAGATTCGTGCAATCTGACCACCAACGATTTTTGAAGGGGTTAAAGGTTGAATTTAAATCTGCAATTTTTAGGAGACAATCATAACATCTGAGGGTAAGTTATCTCAAAATTTCAGAGTTGTTGAAGACCTACAACCTAGTTTTCAAAACGTTTTAAAACTGGTCCTGAAAACAGAAACTGTTTTCAGAAGTTGAGTTCCTGAGTCAAAACAATTTTAAAAACCACACTTTCCGCACCAACTATTCAACCCCTCCTCCCCTTCTAGTGGTGCCTTGCAGATCCTACACCATGCACATGTGAATAAAAAGACCAAGTTATACAAGAATACCCAATGTAGCAAAAGTAGTAAGGCCAAAAGAATACAAAGCATACCGAGTCTGCCTGTACCCTGCATGGTACAGGAAGAATTATGAAATGAGTGTCAATCCATAAGGAAGACGTGAAATGATCAGGGGACGCGCAAGTGAACTGAAGAGAGATCCAATGGCAGAGTATGAGAATTGTAAAATTGCGTTCGAGGTTTCAACATTGCATACTGAGCAAGATAGTGTGCAGCCATATTTGTCTCTCGATAAATGTGGTGGAAGTCCAGGCGATGAAGATGGTTTAACGTATGAAGCAACCGAAGATAATAATTCCCATGGACCAGCTGTGGGCGCGGCAAATGGGATAACATTTGAGCACAATCTGATTCTAGAATAATAGAGCGATACAGTGAAAGAAAATATAATAATCCAAATAATGCTGCCTGTATCTCTGCATTGAGAGGTGTACTGGGAGGTAAGCGGAAAGAGATCGCCCCTACACAGAAACTAGCGTGATCTCGTAAAATAGCACCCCTGCTCCATAATGTCTGCCTACTGCCGCATCTATGTTTAATTTGAATCTACCTGAAGGCGGAGTAAGCCAACGAACCAGTTGAGGGCGTGGCGCATGAAGTGTGGGAAACCAAGCAAGATGTCACAGTGATCCGGCCGCAAGCTTTGAGCCGGCAATTTTTTTGTACCACATATTTATATCATAGTGTATGGAGGCCCGAAGAGACAGCATTGTGAAAGTAGGTTTCTCACCATATACTAATGAGGCGTAGTCGCGCCATATATTGTACACAATGATCGCTGGAATGATGATTTGTAAAACTCCAAAGAGAGATGAGAATGAAGAACGATACCACCAAGATAGTAGGTACTGACGAAGATGGAGCGATGATGGGAGGGGACAATGTAACTCACTTGCAAAAAAATCCCACAGCGGACGTACTCCCAAGCAATATAAAAATATATGATCCACTGTGGCCGATGCAGTCTTACAGAAGGGACATTGTGTAGGACAGGAAGTATTGTACTGACCGATATAATCCTCGAATGGTACTGCAGAATGAAAAATGCTCCATAAGAAAATTTGAGTGGCGGGCGAATGGTGCTTGAACCAAATGAACTTTGCCAACAGCAACTTGGGACTGGGAGAACGGCAAATATCATATGCTGTGCTCAAAGAGAATTCCCTTGAGGGCGTATGAAGCCATGTGAGATGGACACCTTGACCTTCTGTCTGAGCAAGGCAGGTAGGATGAACTCTACAAATAATCTTCCAGACAGGTGAATCTGGCAGTCTAGAAAGATAGTCTCCACGGTGACCATGTTTGACATGCATATACTTACTCCACAGCGTAGAATGTTGATGGTATGACCACCAAATGCGACAATGATAAGCTTGCTGCAATTTGCTGAGATTGGGAAGTCCCAATCCGCCCTCGTCACGCGGCGCAGTTATAGTATTCCATGCAACCCAATGATGCATGTGTCCCCAATAAAATGCCGCCATCTTTCTGCCTATGATTTTAATCACTGACTTGGGCAAACCTCCCGGGGCAAGAATATGTAATGGGAGTGCCGAAAGCACAAAACGAAGCAAAACAACACGACCTGCTGAAGAAAGTAATCGAGAATGCTAGCCCTGTAGTCGGCTGTCTATATGCTATAATAAGGAAGTACAATATCTCGAACGGTTGATGCCCTTATGCAGATAGGAACCAAGGTATCGAAATGGTAGGGCAGAACATCTCATGTGTAGTATAGTCTCAAAACCATGCCGCCGATGTAGAGATATGCCTGCAGATGGAATAAAACTGCTTTTCTGAAAGTTTACTTTTTGACCAGAGACAGTTTCATATTGCACCAAGAAAGTCGGGAAGCGTCGTAAATTTCTCTGCGTGCCCCGTAAAAATACCAAAAGGTCATCTGCATAGGCCAAGTGTGTGATAGCAAAAGGGACTCTGCCTAATCGAAATGGCTGTAATGCTCCAGAAGCAGTTAAAGACTTCAATCCTCTGCTGAAACCCTCAGATGAAAGAATAAAGAGCAAAGGGGACAAATGATCACATTGCTTTACACCTCTAAAAGGCCGAAAGGAAGCAGAAGGCTGTCCATTAATCAAAACTGCTAAAGTATTGGCACGCAAGTGATTTAGGATAATGTGAATGAAAAAGTCGGAGAAACCAAAGGTGCGCAGGAGTAGTTCCACATACTCTCAGCTGACTCTGTCAAATGCCTTCATCATGTCTAGTTTCAAACATAACTGAGAACCACCCTTATCTAGCATATGTATCATCTCCCGTGCCAATAAAACCTGTGTGGATATATCAAAGCCTGGCTGGAAGCCTGTCTGTTCTGGCGATATTATTTTGGGTAGCAGTGTATTCAAGCGAGTGGCAATGATTCTTGTACAGACTTTGCTCAGAAAATTGGTGAGACAGATTGGGCGAAAATCACTGAAAGTTGTGGGAGATGCCGTTTTGGGAATCAAAGTGATTAAGGCACTAGCCATCACAGACGGTTGAGGAATTCCAAGAAAGAATTCATGTACTGCTTTGACTACATCAGCATGGATGACTGACCAACAAGAACGATAAAACTTACCATTGAAACCATCCGGCCTTGCTGCACTTTGAGGGTCAAGCTGCCAAACTGCCGCTTTAGTCTCTTCCGCCACAGGCAGTTGCGTGAGTAAAGAGTTATCCTCCGCGGAGATCAACCGTGGGATGTGACAGTATTGCATTATAAGTGTGGGTTTCCTCTCGAGCGAATAAAGACGTGTAGAATGTCACTGCTTCTTGCATAATGGCTGCCGGTGAGGTGCATGGTTCACCCAAAGATGTGTTGATTTGTGTAATGTGCAGTTGCAACCTTCGCCCCTTGACTATTCAATCAAAATATCGTGTGTTCGCATCTCCTTCTTTTAGCCATCGAACACGCGCTTTTTGTTTCCAAAAATTCAGCTCATATGTGGAAGCCTGGAGATACTCAACTTTAGCTTTGTGATACTCCTCACGATTCGCGTCTGTAGGGTCAGTGTCCCAGATACCCTCAGCGCGAACTAGATTATTTTCAGCTTGTTTAACGTTGGAGAATATATTGCCAAAAATTTCCTTATTCCACTGCTGGATGTCTTTCTTTAGACGGAATAACTTCGAATAAAACCCATAAATACCTCCTGTTGTGGGATAAGATGTCCAAACATTCTTCATATAAGTATGAAAGTCCGGATGAAGTAACCAAGAGTCCAGAAAACGGAACGAACGACGGCCCTCTGACGGACATAGTCGGCATGTGAATAATAAGGGTGCATGATCTGAGGAAACACATGATAGATGTGTAAGCTGTAAGTCATCAAACGCATCCTTGAAAGTAGAGTTGATAAACAACCAATCCAACCTCCTACGACACGTCCAAGTCCCCTGCCATCAGCCCAAGTAAATCACGGCCCATGAAACTGTGGCGCCATCAGGAAACATGATTCAATGCAATCATTAAAATCTTGCAATGCTGAAAGAGAGGGTTGTGAGCGGCCTGCATGACCATCTAGAGAGAGAAAAGTATTGAAGTCTCCTCTTACCACCCATGGCAAATTGGATGATTCCGAGAAAGTACATAAAGAATGCCATAATGAGCGGCGTAGAGATGGCGTGTGCTTGCCATAGACCACTGATAATACGAAAGTCAGCTGTAGTGGCCGAAATAACAGAGTGAAATGAACCACTTGGTGTTTATCCTGCACTGTAACCAAGTGAAAATCTGAATCACGCCAGAAAAACCAAATGTGTTCCGACTGAGAAGAATAATTATGAGAAAAACCTAGGTCCAAAGCAAAACGGGCAATATTTGCAGCTAAATGTTTAGGTTCTATCAGAGCGAGCAAATTTAAATGATGATCGCTTATCAAATGATGCAATCTATGTAGAGAGGCACGCATGCCTCTTATATTCCATATTAAGACATTCATTGAGAAAGAGTTGTGTCACTTCCCTGGATGGCGTGAGAAGCATTGCGAGTGAGGATGGTGGAAGGCGGTAAGGGCGGTAGATCTTTCCTTGTGTGTCGTTTCTGACGAGGAACTACAGGTATAAATTCTGCAGCCTCTGTTGATTCCTGTAAATGCGATATCAAAATATCTACTTCCGGTGATGGAGGGATTAGCTGCATTCGCCGGACTACTTCTTCCGGGACGTTTGGCACGTCTGGAATCTGGCCCTCTGCAGGCAATTCATTATCCGAAGAATGTCCCAAGTCGCAATGATCTGAGTTGTCCTGCAGTGGGGGTTCAGTTGTCACACAAACGAAATCAGCATTCAAGCTAATGGCTTGGCCTGGGGGAGGAGCCACAGTGGGAGCATCCATCGGAGGAAATTCATGTGGCGTCTCAAGAGCATGTTGGGAGCGATCAATTAAGGACGGCTCAGCTGAAGGTTCTGTGACCGGTTTCTTTTTGACCGGTGTCCATCGCTGTGCTGGCGGACGAGGTGGTGGAGGCGGCGGCGGAGGCGGCACATTGGTAGGTGTCTGCGGGTGGCATGAGGTGGCTACATGGCCTAAACGTCGACAGTCGGTACAAAATAATGGAAGATCTTCATAGACCACTGACTAAAGAATTAATCTGTTCTTGGCCTGTAAATATATTTTCTGGGACAATTCTTGGGAAATGTCTACTTCAACACACACGCGAGCGACAGACGGCCGAAGACCATCTGTCGTCGCTACATCCAGCTTTATTGGAGATCCAATTGGGGGCACAATTTCAAAGAGTGCTTCCCGGCGATGAAGGTGGATTGGGAGCCCTGGGAAGGCGATCCAAACAGGGACAATGGGGATATCAGCTGTGGGATCAAAATCAACTGTCCACTTCGTAATACGCATGTGACAACCGGATATGTGCCAAGAGCGGCGATAAAAACATCGCAAGTAATTAGCCTCATTGCGAAAATTTAAAAGAATATGCATTTGATCGATAAGTGTGATGCGCAGATCATGGTGAAACCTGATTTTTTCAAAGACTTCGCGTATAACTTTCAGTGGAGGACGGCCATACCAGAATGTACCTACCAATGAATATTTGAATGGCGCAGCAAGGGCATCATTCTCAGAATCCAGGAATAATATCATTGGGATGCCTTTGTATCTCGAAACGGTCTTGGGCGAGATAGATATTTGCTGTGATGAAGTTTCGCCGGAAACCACCGCTGCAAATGATGGCGGCGGCGATGTCGTCATTGATATGGGGACGGGAAAGAACCGGTTTTGATGGAATATGAGTATCTGAGGAAGAAGGCAACGTCTGTCGGATGAGTGGCGAACAGCGATCGGTTGGGGAAAGGCGTTTGGAGGTGTGGTCAAACAGCGACGGCGGCTATCGCCGCAGGGCGCCAGTGATCGCCAGAGCCGTCATCTCATATATATATATATATACACACACACACACATATATATATATATATGTCTATATATATATATATATATATATATATATAATATCCTCCTATGTAATATATAATTTATTTTGTATGAATGGCGTCGTCTTCTCCAGGTATCGCCGGCAATCGCACCTTCGCGGCTGTAGTGGCCGCATCCTCCCCTGCAACCTCTGCTGCAACCATCAACCCTAAAACCATATCCAAGCACAAAGGTCATCCACTTCTCTCTTTCACGGATGATGAAATTGAGTCTCTCGCCGCTCCTTTCCGGTTTACTCTTGTCGGCACCTTTTGGTTTGGACGGCCTCCATTGAAGATCATACGTGATGTATTTGAGCGTATTGGATTCAAATCTGATGTCAAGATTACACTTTTAGATCAATCTCATATATTGATGAATTTTCTCCATGAACCTGACTATATCCGTTGCTTCTACCGGAGAACATGGACTATTGCGGGCTGTTCTATGCGCGTGACTAAGTGGACCATTGATTTTGATCCGTCCGCAGATGCCCCGATTGTACCGATCCGGATTGCACTGCCAGGCTTGCCAATACATTACCAACAAAAGGCAGCACTTTTTGAAATCGCACGTATAGTCGGCCATCCGATCAAACTTGACGTTGCTACTGCTGATGGTCTTCGACCTTCGGTGGCAAGAATATGCGTAGAAGCCGATATTTCCAAGGATCTACCCAAAAATATTTATTTGGAAGGGAAACAAAAGATTATCCAACAACAGATAATCTATGAAGATCTTCCTTCTTTTTGTACGGACTGCCGTAGATTAGGACATGCAACGTCAAATTGCGGCCAGAATGATCATGACCTCCCGCCGCCGTCAAAGAACCAAAAACCTAAAACACGTTGGACACCAAAGAAAGGGCCGAAAGTCTCCACCTTGGATCCAGCCTCCGTTACATTATTACGCAAAACCACAGATCCAGACACAGAACCATTGCAACGTCAAGCTTTGGCCCCCAACAATGCATCTCAACAACAATTCTCACCGCTACAAACTGCTGTTGAATTGCCAGAGACCCAAAAGACATCCTCTCATCCTGCATCACACAATGCAGTGGATGATATATTGCCGGAGCAAGATCCTTTTGATGAAGGGTTTACTATTCACAGATTATTTGAAGAGCCAAATCATTCAGCACATGCTGCATCGGATGAACCAGACGTTTATCAAGTTTCGGACTCAGATGCTGATCAAATGACCCAGGTAGTGCACGCAGACAAGGCCTCACGGTCACAATTTTTACAACAAATGCGGGAGTCATTAGATGCGATAAAAAGCCGTTTATCTGCAAGAAGACAACGTTCTTCTTGCGTTGATGCATCACACCACAGTACCGCTGATATGTCACATGACGGATTTATGCCAGTTGCTCCAAGACGGCGGCGTCGTCGTAAGCATGAGCTGCCACCCAAGCCGCCTTCTACAGTTACGACAAGAAGTGCTTCTCGTATGGGACATTCCTCCTCATCAACGTTGCCATGAATGCGCTCACATGGAATATACGAGGGATACGAACCTCATTACAGCGTCTCATTACATTGCTCCATCAGACGAAAGTTGATCTTCTTATTCTCATCGAACCAAAACAACGCTCTTCAAAGCTAACCTCTTATCGGTTGAAATTAGGTTTTACCAATGCTTTGGAAACTTGTCAAGGTAATATCTGGATATTCTGGAATGCTTCTCTTCTGAGATTTGTAGATGTACAACATGGAGTGCAAACCTCGCATTTGTCCTTTGTTCACATCCCTACGCAGCAGTCCTTTGCATGGTCAGCTGTCTATGGTAAACATACAATTGCTGAAAGGCGGGAATTATGGGAGACTCTAATTCTATTTTCTCAGAATAACACATTACCATGGATTTTAAGTGGGGATTTTAACACATATCTTTCACTTGATGAGCATGATGGTCGCTCTTCCCCACCCATTCGACATTTAGAGGATTTCAGTCACTGTGTAGATATCTGTGGGTTACAAGATCTCCCCTTTGTTGGATCACCGTTTACTTGGTCGCGTGGAACTGGGCAAGGTAGAGTTCGACGCAGACTTGACAGACATTTGTGCACTGTAGCTTTTACTACAATATTCGCCAATATCTCGGTACAGCATCTATCTCGAGCCACATCTGATCACTCCCCTATGTTACTTAAATGTACAACTACAGCAGAAAGGGTTCGTGTTCCTTTTCGTTACATCAATGCGTGGGCAAGTCATTCAGATTTTAAATCATATGTTCAGCAACAATGGGCTCAATACCCTATGATCGGTGGTATGCGTGGACTATACATGAAGCTTAATAGATTGAAAAAAGATCTTCAAACTTGGAATAAAAATGTCTATGGCAACATCTTCAACAATGTTGTGGAAGCTGAGGCTAATTACCGAAGGCTAGAAACTCAATTTGATTTGGATCCTTCGCCTGCAAATCGTACATCCCTCTCATTGGCTCAGGCCAAACTGCTACAGGCCACTCATGCACAAACCTCTTATTGGGCACAGAAATCTAGAATAAGGTGGGTCTCTGAAGGAGAGGCCAATACAGCATACTTTCATGCCATCGTTAAGGACAAGCATAGACGGCAGCACATTTCCAATCTTCACGATTCTGCAGGCGTTCTTTTACAGGACAACGCAGCACTGGGAGCTGAAGCAGTCTCATATTATAAGAAACTATTTGAACATGAAGAAGTTGCTGGGTTTACTGACTTTATAAACTACACCCCCTCAATTGTGACATTTGAGAATAATTGCATGTTGCAGCAAATGCCAACTGCGAATGAAATAAAGGAGGCAGTGTGGAATTTAAGTCCAACCAGTGCATCAGATCCGGATGGTTACAATGGCCACTTCTTCCGCACATGTTGGGACATTATACATCTTGACGTCACTCTTGCTGTGCAAGAGTTCTTTCTTGGAGTGCCGCCACCACGAGTCATGATATCATCCCTTATCACATTGATCCCAAAAAAAACTCGCCCAGTTACGTATGCGGATTTTCGGCCTATTTGTCTATCCAATTTTATTAGCAAGGTAACCACGCGCATACTAGCAACTCGTCTAAGTGTGTTACTCCCTCACATCATCTCTTCAGAGCAAATTGGATTCTTGAAAGGTCATGATATAAGTGAACATGTCAACATGGCCAATGAGATGGTGCATTTACTAGACAAAAAAGTCCGTCATGGCCAAGTACTGATTAAGTTAGATATGGCCAAAGCCTTCGATCGCGTTAACTGGTCGTACCTAGAGGCTATTATGCTCAAGTTTGGGTTTGACTCTCGCCTTATACGTATCATACTTAACAACATGCGGCTATCCAAACTCTCCATTTCGGTTAATGGTACAACGCATGGCTTCTTTTCACCATCACGTGGAGTCAAGCAAGGTGATCCTTTGTCACCACTACTATTCATCATATGCTCAGAAGGTTTTAGTCGTGGGTTAAACAGATTATTCAACTCTCACCATCTTAAAGGTTTTGCGTCTGGAAGAGTTGCGCCAGTATCTCATTTAGCCTACGCGGATGATTTGCTAATTTTTCTCAATGCTTCAACCCTCAACTTGGCACGATTTCAATGCTTTCTTCAAGAATATCAACGTGCTTCGGGACAACTTGTCAATTTAGCGAAAAGCCAGTTTGTGTTAAGTTCATATGTCACGCATCAGCAGCAAAATAATGTTGTCCAAGTATTGGCAATGCAGCCATCCTCTTTACCAATCAAATACCTGGGCTCCTATCTTTATCGTGGAGTCAACCGCGCTTCTTACTGTGTCTCACTATTGCAGCATTTTGACTCCAAACTGACGGGCTGGGCTAGCCGTCTCTTGTCACCCGGCAGTCGTCTTACCTTGCTCAAGTCGGTTCTAACATCTATTCCTCTTCATTTTTTCGCTGCCTCTCGCCTCCCCAAGAGTATCATTCAAGAACTTAACAGGAAAATCTCGCTTTTTCTTTGGGGAGGTCAGCATCAATGGTCCACTCTTGAAAAACTATGCTATCCCGAGACAGAAGGGGGATGGGGAATCAGAAATCTAATACATATACAGCACGCTTATGATTGCAAGCTTTGGTGGAATTATCATTCAAGTGACACACTGTGGGCAAGGTATATGCGGGCACGGTATGGTCATAGAATGGATTACTTGCCCCGTCTTTACGATTCCCCTGGTTGGAAACGGATATGTTCTTCCCACACTCTCTGCATGCAACTTACGATAGGCCACCCCACTCCTTTTTGGCGATCCAGCCCTACTGGTCAATTCTCCCTCAAATATGCGTATGATGATGTTAGGCCACACCATGCACACCTATTCTCTCATAAATTCATTTGGTGGAAAGGAGTTCAAAAATCCATATGTTTGTTCATTTGGAAATTGCTTCATTCGGCACTACCCATGGAGGACAATGTAAAGGCCTTCTCTTGCGTATGTCCAACAATCTGCCCATTCTGCAAAAATGCCTCAGCTTCTATATCACATGTATTTCTACTATGTCCGCGTGTCCAGCCTATTTGGTCACAACTATCTGTGTTACTTGATGGCCCGATGCCACAAACAGAAAACATGCGACAATATCTTCTACAATGGTGGATTCTCTCTTCAGTCACATCCTTAAAAGATAACTTTAAAGTTGTTGGACCAATCATGCTTTGCTGGGCTATTTGGAGAGTTTATACAAATCATCTATTTGGTGAATCTGATCTGCCGGTTACACACATCTTACACTTAACTAAACAGTCTTGTTTTGCTTGGGCCTCCACACGATCTGGCACGACAATAGCACAATGCATACCATCTTTGATTAACAATGGTTTCTCCCCTCGTCTTCAGCCAAAACGAATAATCCCATTGAAGTGGGCATGTCCTCCAACTGGGAAATTAAAGATAAATGTCGATGCTTCGGCAGGCCGCTCTCATGCTGCGGCAGGTGCCATTCTTCGCGACACCAATGGCAAGATGATTGCAGGCATATCATTCCGACTACCTGTCGTGTCCCCCCTTCGAGCAGAACTACAAGCAATTGTTTTCAGCCTATTATACTTTGGCCTACTACATCGTAATCTCATTATTGAGACGGACTGTCAGCAATTAACACAGTTGTCGGACAACACAATCAATGCACTTCCGGAATACAATAAGCTTCTACAACTCCTACAGCTGACGGGCAGCGCATTACATCATATCCCTAGGGAGATCAACATGGTGGCACACCATCTTTGTCTGCATGCTCGACTGCAACCTATCACTTGTTTGTTCACTTCTGCTGCCCAGTTGCCCCACTTGGCACATGCTTTTTATCACACAGATGGACATATCCATGCGCTTCGAACGTAATATACACAGCTGGATACGAAGATTGGTTGCCTGCATCTATTGTATGCAGGCAACGCGAGTATACCTTCTATCCCTCATTACATATGCCTGTTGCATTTGTTTCTATCTGTTGCCCGTGGTTTATGAACTACGGGCAACACCGGTACGCTTTGGGAGTTATATTTTGCTGCTATCCTTTATAATTTGTGCTGTGACTAATGCATCACTATCTTTCTTTTGTCGAGGGACATCCACATTGAAGCGGATTATCCTTCTATCTCTGGCACGCTCCTCTAGTTGCAACCCCTGTTATTGGATCATCAAGAATGCTCTTGTCAGCGGCTCCTACAACCATGCACAAAGACGGTTGAGCACCACCATCGAGCACATTATCTCGGACATAAGGACGTTTCACATATTTCTGCTTGTACAAACACGCAATACTCCCAGTCAAATAAATATGTACGCTTTTTCCTTCGCCAAGGTTTTATCCACAAGGGTGGTTTTACTTGGCAAGGTTTTAATGCGCCATGTCATATTTGACTGGAGATTGCACATTCTAGCAGTTTTACATTTTTGGTTTACGTATGATATCCACTGTTGTACAAAGGTATTCTCCACCATAACGGAGACTCAATTTCATCAATAAAATCTCCTTTTTTTTAAATATATATATATATATATATATATATATATATCTTCATACACACACAATATATATATATATATGTATATATATATATATATATATATATATGTATATATGTGTATATATATATAGATCAAGTTTCTATAAACTTAATGAACTGTCAGAAACGATTCTGACATTCTGAGATTGACTTTTCTGAGATTTTATATGAGTTAATACTATGATTTTCTCGATATTAAAACTTCTGGTTTTTTTATTAATTTTCGAATACCTAGCATTTTTGTATTGCACATTTGCTAATGTAATTTGTGCTCCGTGACGGACTTGGCCAGAAAATGTACACTTATTCCCTAGTTATGTTTGAGATGTGATGATTTTCGTCCAACTTTTGCGGACATCCCTTCTTCGATTTTTCGTCTTGGCTAAATCATATCAGGTACATTAAAATGTTATTGACGTAAATTAAATAATGTAAGTGTTCTTATTTTATGACTTAGAATGCGGGGCAGAGAAGGAGATTCCAAATCTGCAATCCATCTTTTATATCTTATTAGAATATGGTCTTCTTTTAAATTTTCTATGAATGGAACTGCTTTCAAATATTCTTTTAAAATTCAATCCAAGGTTAAGGTGAAATTATGTTGCACAGGTTACGCGTTAAGTCAATAGAAATAATCACTTGAACCCAATAATAATAATAATAATCACTTGAACCCAATAATAATAATAATAATAATAATAATAATAATAATAATAATAATAATAATAATAATAATAATAATAATAATAATAATAATAATCAGATGGACAAAAATTCTTGACATTTTTTTTCCTTTCTAACCCCTCCATTGTGTGTGTGTATATATATATATTTATATATACAATATATTATGTATATATATAAATATGTATATGTATATATAATACACACACGCACACACACGCACACATACGCACACACACAAACACATATATGTGTGTGTGTAAGTGTAGATACCCGTTATACTGATTAACAAGTAATCCTCAGTTTGTATTTTATCAGGCTAATGTAACTGACCATTTCCACCATCGTTGACCTCCCTTACTTGCAGGTACTAATTAACCTTATTTATTCCCTTTAACCATTATTTACCAAAACAAAATCCTACATTTTAGTCATGTATTTCTCACTTATTTTTACACCAAAGTAGAAACAATCACTAATTATACTATAAATTAGTAATTTATTTTATAAACCAGGTTAGGTTTTCTTTCCTGTATCCACAATTTTAAAGCAGATCGGTCACATGCAAAAGGATAAGTGACTGTGACTCTGATTAACAAACCAATCTAAATCTATAACTGGACAAATTCTTGATGCCTATGGCCATTTGACCAGAATTTTCCGATTAGACACTCACTGTATGAGTTTATTCAGATTTTAACACTTATTTATCTGAGAGAAACAAGAAATTTAGTCCAGAATTTTAAGATGATCGGCTAGATGGATCAACGATCCTATCGCTAGTTTAATATGTCCGATTATTACATTATTTTTTTTATCAGGGCTTGATTTGGTTATCCAAGGTGAAGATTACCTACCCAATATTTATGGAATTAAGTAGATTTTGCTCCAAAAAGGATCGATTTTCATTAAAACGAAGAAATAATCTGAAAATATTTACACCAAAATATTTTTATAGAACAAACAAGCTATCCAATTTCTATGTGTGGATCCCCACAATCCACGTCAAAAGCTATCTATGCTCCCTAACCCTATTTAACAACTTCGTTCATGAATATCCAAGGGGTGCTCGCTCCGGCCTTCGGCCATGTAAGGACCCGTTACGCCAATACCAAATCCCATAAGCCGCTTCCCGGAACAGATAAACCCATCGAACCTCAACCGCCTGGCCAGCCAACTTTTTTGTCAAGTTGAGGTCCACCCATGTTTGCATACAAGACGAGGCAATAAATGTACTCCAATAGTCACGGTGGACGAGTCTCCTCCAAACTTGAGATGTCCATGCGCAGTCTCGAAGTTCATGTAAGCTGTCCTTAGCAGGCCGGTCACACAAGGGGCAGGTAATATTTTCCATAAAGAGAAATTCAGACGCTGAGGGCCTTTTAGTTTCCAAATACGATGCCACACTTGTAACGATAGATTTTCCGTTTCAGCCGTTAGAAGTGTATATGCACTGGCAACGCAAAATTTCCCGGATGCAGTATGTGTCCACTTGTATCCGCCGTCCTGCTCTTCAACAGGGTTTTGAGCGGCCTCCAGCCCCTTTGACATATCTGGTGCACAGCTCCTTATCCCTCGCCAAACTACGGAAACATTCTGACGACCATGTTCACTAAATGGAGACCCGTATTTACTCTATAAAATCTTAACCCACAATTGCTCCCGTTCCACTCACATGGACCAGCACAGTTTCATAAGAAATGAAGTATTCATTTGCCTGAGTTTCTTAATACCAAGTCTGCCCATCTCCTTTGAAGTACAAATAACATCCCATGGTAAATAATGTAGTCTCTTACTACCATCTAGCTCATTCCAAAAGAATTTATGGATGTGCTTCTCCACACTATCTAATGTCCCACCCGGAATTCTCGAGGTTTGCATCACATATGTGGGAAGTGTCGTGAGAACAAATTTGATAAGTATAGCGCAAGCATCTTGAGAAAGAACTTTGGCTTTCCAATGGGATAGTCTACTCCAAATTTTATCAACAAGAAACTCGTACGTACGTGTTGTTACTCGATTATAGAGGACCGGTATACCCAGATATCTGCCTAGGTCAGTTGTGCCCTTCATCTTTAATGCGTCACTCAACATAGCAGCAACATCGGGTGAAGTATTCTTAGACAAAAAATGTGATTTAGAAAGACTCACACTTTGGCCAGACATCGCACAGAAGCGGGGTAGGATTTTATCCATGGCATATGTCTGCTTTGTTGAGGCCTCTCCAAACAGTAGAAAATCATCAGCAAAAAAATTATGAGACACGCCAGGTCCTGAACGGGATGCCTTCACCGGTATCCACTCCTTCTTATTCATAACTTGCTGGATTTTTTGGCCTAAGACATCCATGCACAAGGCAAACATATAGGGCGCCAAAGGATCTCCCTAGTGAATGCCACGCATCGGTTGAAAACTTTCCAAATGTTCCCCATTCCAGATAACCAAAAGACGAACCGAAGTGACCGTATACATGATAAGAGTGACCAATGCTCCACTGAAACCAATAGCCTGTAAGACAGCTTGTAAGAAACCCCAGTCCACCTTGTCGTAGGCTTTTTCGAGATCAATCTTCACCGCCATTGATCCTATCCTGCCAGTTTTTAAACGCATCGAATGGATTAATCCCGGGCCACTATAATATTCTCAGACGATGTACGTCTCGAAGTGAAAGTGCACTGTTCTTGGGCTACGAGCTTATGAATAACCAACTTCAACCTGTTTGCAATGACTTTTGATATAAGCTTGACCACAACATTTGTCAACGCTGTAGGTTGAAACTGAGTAATACTGTCTGGGTGGTTGACCTTCGGTATAAGAGTTAATATTGTCTCGTTCAAGTCCACTGGGAAATGTTTCACCCGAAAATATTCCATCACAAACATAATTACCGAAGATCGCACAACCTCCCAATTCTTTTGGTAAAAGGCTGGTGGCGTTTCATCGGGTCCCGGAGCCTTATCCGGACCCATATGAAAAAGAACAGTCTCAATCTCCCTTTGTGTCACTGGCCGATTAAGCAGATGCTTCTCTGAGTGGGATAACATGGGAAACTCAAGCCCATCAAACGATTGATTGACAGCTGGACCAGTCGAATATAGTTGGGAAAAATACTCTAAGACCTTTTCCATTAATACACCGGGGTCTGATACCCAGTCATCTGTACCACATTTGAGCTGTAGTACCCGTTTCTACCTTCTGCGCACTACAACCATCCTATGAAAGTAGCTGGTATTTTGCTCCCCCTCACTAAGCCATTTTAGCCGCGAATGTTGTTGCCAATATTGAGCATCTAGCTTTGTCAGCCTGTTGTATTCCTTGACCAGTGTTGTCTCAAGGTTAGATAAAAATTGTGATGGCCTGATCGATAGTGCTTCTTGGATACCCCGGATATGCGCAAGGTAGCGTTTTTTCTTTTCCGCAATATTCCCATAGACCTCATGCTTCCACACCTTCACCCTATCTGTAAAATTTCTCAGTGTTTAAACAAAATCTCCCGGTATATCAACCCAAGCATTCGTCATAAACTCCAGAAATTCAGAGTGATCCATCCAGGCTATATTGAATATAAAGGGAGCGATAGTACATGGAGCTATCTCTGTTTCATCAAGAAGGAGAAGTAACGGGTGATGGTTCGGATGTACCTTTGGGAGGTGTTGGATTCCTGCATTTGAATAAATATCATGCACCTCTGGTTCGCCCAACTTTGATCCAACCGCTGCTGTATACTAAAGCGGCATGTGTGCCTGTTCTTATTATCCCATGTTAATCTTGGGCCGGAGAACGATAGTTCAAGAAGATTACACACATTTAACATAAGCCGCATACGTTCGACCGGGTAACCAGAGACTACCCAACCATCCCGCTTATCCTCTGGTTTAGTAACTTGGTTGAAATTCCCTTTCAATAACCATGGGATTTTAACAAAGTTGTGCATTTCAATATAATCGCAAAGCTCATCTCTTATGACCACAATCGGAGAAGCATAAACTAGGGAGAGCAGCCAAAATTGGCCATCCGTCCTGATCAATAAGTTGAGGATTTCTGTAGTACAATTAAGACACTGAACATCAACAAGCGTGTTATTCCAGATACACCAAAGTCCTCCAGAAAATCCCCTAGCTTCTGAAGCAACCATGTTCGTAAACTGACATCGTTGGAGCACCCAGTCCACATATACACTCTATGTACGGGTCTTGCACAGGAACACTATTTCAGGGTGATACTCGCGGAGCATCTCTAAAAATGTTGTCTGAAAAGATGGGGAGGCCGCTCCCCTACAATTCTAAGAAATTAGTTTCATCAGGGTTGATGGCTAAGCTCAATGTCCATGCCCTGCCTCTCTATCTCAGCTCTTTGTACATTGGAAATTGATCCTTCCTGAATGCAGTTAGCAATTACCTGCGGATTAGTACCGGGCCCCTAGAGACTTCTCAGCCCCCTCAGTGGAACCAAAGTCAGGGGTTGCCGCTTAATTGATTCGCCAACACTTGCCACCTTGCCACCTGGGATAAGTTGGGGCCATTCTTCCATTGACTCCATTGCAACAAATCCATCCTTTGCGGGATGGGGTTGAAATGTTTGAGATGTACCTAAGAGACCTTGTGCCGCCTCCACTTCCTCTTGAGCGAGAGGAAGTGCCTCTGCTCCTGTACGGAGTTCCCCTCACCAATAACTTGTTTGATCCTTTCTCAAATATGGTGTCTGCCAAGGTATGATTTTGGCTTGGTTTACTAAGATGCGATTCTCACGCCCTTAGAGTATCTGTGTGCTGTTTCCCAACCTTCTTCTTTGAATTGCTCTGTTTGGTAGTATCCTTAGATACTACACGAAATGTCACAGGAGGCCCTCGGTCCTCCATGTTATTCAAATGATAGCCCAATTCATCCATAGTCGTGTCATCAATCAAGCTCTCATTCAACTCCGCCAAGGGAATAAACCATGAGCCCCATTATATTTGTTACCTGCTGCCTCAGCCTGGTTGTAGGAACCCTCTCCTCTATAGGAATCTCTGCAGATGATTCATGTGAAGTTTGGATTCGAGGCCGCCCGTTATTGGTTGCATCATCCACGGGCCATAGGGTGCGGCTGTTAGATCTTCCTTCGGCCTCATCTTAGAATCATTCACAATATCAACCCCTTGTTTACTTCCACAATCCTCTACCACATGGCCATATAGTTCACAATTGAAACAAATTTGGGATAGGCACTCATACTCCACATTAAAAACCTTACCATTCACCTTAATCCTGGAACCAAGCGGTTTCTGCAAGTTAATTTCCACACAAATGCGAGCATACTTTCCTCGGCCTTGTCCCCGTCCAACACATGTAGTCGTATGATCTACTTTGACAGCCTTCCCAATCAGATTTCCCAGTTTCAATAGTGCCCCATCATCAAATAATTCCAGAGGTAGATCCGAAATACGTACCCACGCAAGAGTTGAGGTCACTACCTCATTCTTTGTCGAAAAGAACGGCCTCCACTTTGACACAGTGATGTAATGTCCTTGAACCATCCAAGGTCCTCCCTCCAGTGCATGTATATACTGGATGTTAAATGAAAATCTAACCACATAATAACCCTCAGATAGATCTACAATATCGATTCTACTGTCCAACCCCCACAAATTGTGCAGTCGTTTTTTCTAAAAGGCGATACGAGACTTGCTTACCTAAGACTTTGATGATAAAAGCCCGCCTCCATGGCCTCTAGAGCTCTTTCAGTTCTTCAATGAGGATTTCCAATTCCCTGCCACCAGTATCTACTTCGTCATTTCCTAACGCCATTACCTCATCAAAGGTTTCCAGAAATTCATCATTCTGTCATCTACCACATCACTCCCTGTATACAAGCCAGGAGGTACACCCACATGTCTGAATAACCCTGCCCAACCATCAGACTCCATGGTCGTGTTTGCAATGGGGGAAGCCAGTTCACCCTCTATTCGGCGCTTGAATTTCTTGACACTTCGTTGCAATAGATCAATCTCCTCCTCGCTTCGATTGAGGGGATCAGTATCCATCTAATAACCGGAAAGAAACGGCCGGAAGGTAGCCGGGAAATCCTAGTGTTTCTCGCGAAAAGGAAGTAAAGTTAGCCGGGGAATTAAGTAGATTTTAGCCCATCTGAAGTTTCTTGCTTTTAAGGCCTGCAAAAGGGAGTTACGAAGGCAGTCATTTCCTAGGAGATATTAGGTGGAAAGGCAAGAGGACATGGGTATTTTGGCAGAATATGCGAATGGAACATTTTCTTGGCTTTTTTTTTTTCTCTTTTAAACAAAAAAGAGTGGGATGCATTAAATATAATAACTCTCCCTATTTATATTCAATAGTTTCAAGGTGGGGCATCTCAGACCACCACCCTTCCCTTTTACCAAGTGTTTTACATGCTAAATTGTTCGGCTTTTTATTTTCTTTTGATGTTTCTTAAGTTTATGTAGAAGTTTTGGGTTGGATTATAATTTCTCGAGGCAGTTGTGGTAGACCATTGGACATTGGTCTCGCTCCATAGCTAATATTCTTTTCAGAAGTAGTCTCTGATGCTCCAAAAATTAATAATCCAATTCGACTCAAATCTATGTTATATTTTTAGTATTCACTTTTAGTTTATCCTAATAGTTGGACCAGAAACGAGGACCTTGAGCAGAATGCTTTTCTAATCCATGTAGTATTTGAGAGGATTTATGTCAAAATCTTGAATTGAACACGTACGCAACCGTGAATATGAGCAAGTATTTAAATACTATCAAAATCCCAAACTGGTCATACTGTTTATATATCTATTCATATGTATATGTATTGTCTTTATGATACGTGTTTGAAGCTAAATAGTCTTTTCCATAGTTCGATGCTAAACCTCCATTGATTGCAGGTCGTTAAAATCAAAAACTTTTCAAAACTCTTGAATGTGTACACTTTTCTTTTGGTTGTTGAGCTAAAATCATTAAAGGTGATGAATTGACGTTATCCTAAAACTATTTTGGAAGAACGCTAGGCGTGAATTCACAGACTATTTTGGGGTGATCCAATACCACAACAACAACTGATTTTGGGGTGATCCAATGCCACAACAACAACTCTTGATGTTGATGCAGAATCTATTTGATCAAAAATCAAAATACAATCACAATTCTTACAACTCATAATTTGTGTGAATATTACTTTTATTCATCAAAATTCTGCTAAAACATTTAGAATATATGCTCTATTTATAGGCACAAAACAAAAACTATGATAGAAAGGAAAAAAATCTTATCCAATTAGGATTCTGAAAACGTGATTGACTTTGACATACCATTTTGGCCTTTTTCTCCCCGAATCTAATCTTGATCTCTCTTGATAGTTGTAAATACGGAAAACAGCTTTCCACACTATTTTGAATCACATCCAATACATGTAGATCATGATATGGCTAAAAACGTGACTAGTCAAACTGTCTCTGAGATTCGAAATCCTTGTCCTTATAAGGAGCTTATCTTATCTAAAAACTCCTAAAATAAAATCTAAGCTCATCCTAACATTATTTAAACTTCTAATTATCCATAGAATACTTAAAACATAACAAAAAAAACTAATTTGCAAAATATTGCACTCTGACACATCTTCAATATCCATAGAATACCACACGAATCTGTATCACTGACTTAAGTTTACCTCGTTAGACTGTTACAGTTTCTTTCTCCTTATAAATAGTTTTGTCCTCAAGACTATGATTATTTTCAAGAAAACCTGGATGATGTCGCTGCATATCTTTTTCAGGTGTCCACATTTCCTCAGTAAATTCTTGATGCTTCCATAGTACCTTAACCATTGGTATTTTTTGCTACGTAATTTTGTCGATCTAGGATCTGAAGAGATATTTCTTTGTAACTTAGTCCCTAATTGAATGAGACGTGTATTTCAAGTGTGGGCATCATTTTGGAGAAAAATATTTGTATTTTTGATAAGAAATTTTACAAATAAAATACGTTTAGAAAAATCCAAAAAATAGGTGTGACGCCATTGTAAATGGCGCTTGAGAGGCCCAAAGGTGCCATTTGGAAATGACACCTCAGAAGCAAATCTAAGGCGCGATTCATAATGATGCCTTAGGGCAAAGCCATATTTTAACACCTGAAAACCACCGTGGGAGCCTGAAAACTATCATATACTAAGACGCTATGGTGAAGGGCGCCTTAGGTGTCTAAGACACCATTCATAATGGGCCCTTAGATGCCTAACCCATCGATAAATCTATCTTGATTTTTGTTCGAATTTCTCACCAACGTCTGAAATTTTACATCGTTTTAAATACAATCAGTTTTCTAGTGCACAAAAGAATGGAAACTCATCGGTTCTATATGTTTAAGGAGTTTGATTCTATCGTCTTAAAAGTTTCAGAAACACAACATTAGATGAATTTACTCAGCGTGCGTTAGTGGCTGGTGAAAAAGATGCAAAGAAACATGATCTTGAATACATTTGTAGATGGGCTCTTGTGGGTTTAAGCAAATATGAAGGGTTTGATTGGGATGCTGTTATAATATACATAGATAAAAAACTTGAGACAAGCGCTAACATTGTGCCCAAAGCCGATAACGTACATTTTATATTTTGTTACTAAAAAGGGCCAAAGCAGCACCAAGGGTGGGGCTCCCAAAGGAAAATATACAGTCGAAGAAATTATAAAACCCTTAATAAGACCTGATTGTTGAACTACAATTATAGTGAGATGTACTATATGCTTTGTGTGTTATTTAACTTGTGGCAATAAATATGCATTTGAAATTGAATTGAATGATATCTGTAACTTGAAGTCACATCATTCCAAGCGCGTGCAATGGGTGCCACTGCCTCATTACGAGCGAGGTGATTTTGAGGATGAGTCATTCTCAAACGCCCCAGTATACGCAGAAAGTGCAAGAAACCAATTTTTTAAAAGAGATCACGGAGTATGCAAATGTATAAAATTTTAAGATGCCCAAAGTGGATGCCTATAATGGTATCTCTAACCTCACGGTTTATCTCTTCCTGATTCAGACTATAATAAGCTTGAAGACTGTTTTTGACCCACTCAGGTGTAAAACTTTCCATGTGTACCAGAGGATTTAAAGTTCATTTATCATTGATCATATGTAATGTCTACTTGATGGATTATGAGATCGCTACAACATTTATGTGAAATATCAGATTGAGTAAAAGAAGAATTAAAGTCAAAGATGTAGCGTATGATTCACCATAGTGCTTAGTAAGTATTTGAGGTATTATGAGATACCTAGAACAGTTGTATGAAACAACAGAATGATCCAAAAGATTAATAAGAAAGGCTACAACACAGGTGGTTAGTTTTGTGCCTAGGCAGTTGAGTGCTAATGGTCTAGGCACAACGGCAAACGTAGGCCATGCGCAAAAGTTGCAAGCCACAACTTTTCGATAAAATAAGTGGGTACTTTAGCTATCCTAGTATATGGAGATCCTGCCGAGGGCTAAGAGCTTGACATGTCCTACCCCATGGGATATCATTATGGAAACTAAACGTCGTATACCCCAAGCCTTTTCTCTATGAGATACAATTGTGGGGCCACAGAAGCCTAGGACCAAAAACTAAGGTAAGAAAGATCCATGAATGATTACACTATGTTCACTAAGCATACAGTAGGTGATTTCTTAGTTCTTTTGATATACGTTGATGACATTATAGTGGCTGGAAACTCACTACTTCAGATAAATCAGATCAAACAGTCTCTACATCAAGCATTTAAGATTAAGGATTTAGGGGACTTGAAGTATTTCCTTGGCATCGAGGTGCTAGGTCACAGGGGGGATCATGATATCCCAAAGGAAGTATACATTGGCGTTGGTAGAACAGACGGGATTCTTAGGTGCCAAGCCTGCTGCAAGTCCTATGGAGCAAAATTTTGAAGCTAGCTCATGCTGATTCCAAGCTTGTAGAAGATGTCTCTGCTTATAGAAGGCTTATAGGAAGGCTTATTTATCTTACGATAATCAGACCAGACATTTCTTTTGTTGTTCAGAAATTGAGCCATTTTCTTGACTCACCTATGGAGTTGCACCTAAAAGCATCAAATAGGCTATTGAGATACTTAAAAGGAACAGCTGGTCAAGGGGTATACTACTCAAGTCAAGGTAACTTGGAGATCAAAGGGTTTGCAGACTCTGATTGGGCAGGTTGTATTGAAACAAGGGAATCAGTTACGGGTTACTGCGTTTTCCCTGGTAATTCTTTAGTTTCCTGGAAAGCTAAAAAGCAAAGCATTGTGTCTAAATCATTGTCTGAGGTAGAGTATAGAGCGTTAGCGATGGTTACGTGTGAGATATAGTGTCTTTTATACTTGTTGGAGGATTTGGGAGTCAGACACTCAGGTCCGCCTGAGTTGTATTATGATAATAAGAGTGCAATTTACATTGTTGAGAATCCCATATTTCAAAGAACAAAGCACATTGAAATCGATTGCCACATTGTAAGAGAAAAGTATCAACAAGGGGTGATACACCTTATGCCTGTCAAGTCGGAGTTTCAACTTGCTTATGTCTTTACAAAGGCTCTTGATTCGGTTAGATTGCGGAACCTGACTTCTGCTATGGGCGTGTGTAATTTTTCGCCAAGTCAGGTTCGAGGGGGTCTGTTACAACTGGGATTGAAATGAAGAAGCAGGAAAGGGAATACTCTAGAGTTGGTAAGTTGTGATGAAGCAGAAAATGTTGGTTGCGTGATGCAATAGGCAATCAGGATATGGACCAGATGAGCTGGCAAACTGAGGTGTGCGGTGTTGCAATTGTCACGTGGGTGCAATAGAGGTTGCGGGATTGGTGGTTGATCAGCAGCGTTGCAGGAAGAAGGAATAAAGGAGGAAGAAGAAGATGCAATCGCCGGGAATAGTTTAAAACATGTGAATTGACATTTGTACCCTTTCTGTGTAGTATAAGGAATGGTAGTTATTAAGGGCATTCTTGTCATTTTGCCTTCTATTCCCTCTTCTTCAGAAATGTATAAAACGGGTTTGAATGTGTATGTTTAACCCGATTTGGATGAATAATATTTCTGGTTCCAATTCTCTCCAAATAACCATTTTCCTCTGCTTAGTTTTTCCATTCTCATTCATAATTCTCATCTTCATTGATTGAGTGTATCAATTTGACATGGTATCAGAGAGATTGATTCTGATCACCATAGAGTGCAGATTCTGAATTTGTAGTTTGTGACTTGTTGTTTGGTAATTGATTCCCAGCTATTGCATTTTAATTGAGGTTGTGAGTGATAGAAATGGCGTCTACGTCTGGAAGTGGAAGATCCGTTGGATCACAAGCTATGGAGAATGCTGCTAGCAATCCGTACTATCTCCATCCCAATGATAGTCCTGCTATCATTTTCGCTCAGCCTCCGTTGAACGCTAACAACTACCATTCATAGAGTAGGATGTTTCAAATGGCGTTAATTGTCAAAACAAGATAGGATTCGTTGATGGATCAATTCAGCCGCCAGCAGTGAATGATTCGCAGTACACTACCTGGAGGCAGGTAAATTCTATGGTGCATTCATAGATTATGAATATTGTGTTACCTTCTATTGCACAGAGTGTTATGTGGTATGATAGTGCGGTAGAGGTATGGTCTGCTTTAAAAAGAAGGTATGGAAGTGGAGATGCTTTTAGACTATCGGATTTGCTTGAGAACTTCTATGGAGTTAAGCAAGAAGGTGATTCTGTGAATGATTATTTCACTAAGGTGAAAATGCTGTGGGAAGAAATGATGGCATTGATACCAATTCCTAGATGTACATGTCATGGATGTAAGTGTGATGTAGGTGTTAAGATGCATGAATTTGTTGAGAGTGAGTATGTCATTAAATTCCTAAAAGGTTTGAATGAAGAATTTGATCCGGTTAAATCACAAGTGTTTGTGATGTCTCCTATGCCTAGTATTGATGTTGTGTTTGCTATGGCGCTGAAGTATGAAAGAAAATTGAATTGTTTAGGTGCTGGAGGTGATGCTGCTAATAATCCTACTGTGCTAATGGCAGATAATGATGATGGTGTTAAAATGACGGCTAATGCTAATGCGTATGTTGGAAGAAGTGGTAGTACCTATAGGAGAGGAAATGGGAGATTTTTTTCCGATGGAGTGAAGAGGCCTGTTTGCACTCATTGTGGCATGATTGGACATGTTGAACAAAGGTGCTACCGGAAACACGGATTTCCTCTTGGCTTTAAAACCAAGAATCAAGTTAACTTTACTGAAGTGTGTGCTAAAGAGAGTGAAAACAATCAGGTGTAGACCAGTCCATGTCAGACACCAATACTCACACAAGAACATATGCAGAGGTTGATGTCAATTCTGAACGTTAATGATGGGAAAGATGTTGCAGGTCAGGGAGCAGTTATGTCTGCACTTCTAGATAAAGATCAAGGTAAGTGTCCTTCTAATAATTTGAACATATGTATACTAGATTCAGGTGCCACTGATCATATAGTTTGTAATCTCAATTTGTTCATATCCAGCAAGTCAATCCAACATGTTTCCATCAGATTACCAAATAGTCTTTCAGCTTTTAGTTATGTTGAATCCTTCACTTGTTATTCATGATGTTCTGTATGTCCCGTCGTTTAGCTTTAATCTTTTGTCAGTCAGCAAGTTGTTATCTGCTTCTTCATTACTTATTCAATTCCAGGGAAATTCTTGTGTCATTCAGGATTGTATGTCCCTGAAGACGATTGGTTCAGCTGAGCCATACAAAGGCCTGTATTACTTCTATGCAACTCCTAAGCAGGCATATTCTTCTTCTAGTTGTTTGTCAGCTACACTTCATTCTTCATTCCCTTCTTCTCTATTATGGCATTATAGACTAGGCCATGCTTCAATACCTAGAATAAAAGACATTCAAAAGTTTGATCAATCTGTACATTCTCATGAGGATTCACAGCAATGTACTATATGTCCCTTGGCCAAAATGAAAAGAGTGTCTTTCCCTGTGTCTAATTCTATTTCCAGTGCTTCATTTGATATTATTCACATTGATATTTGGGGTCCATATAAACATCCAACTCCTTATGGCCAACGTTATTTCCTCACCATTGTTGATGATCATACCAGATACACTTGGGTGCATTTTCTTAAGCAAAATCAGAAACACGCAATGCTGTCCAAAGCTTTTACCAGTATTCTTTAACTCAATTTCGTAAGAGCATCAAGTGCATAAAAACTGATAATGGTCAGGAGTTTAAGATGGACCATTTCTTTATGACAAAAGGTATCATTCACCAAACTAGTTGTGTCAACACACCGCAACAAAATGTTGTGGTTGAATGCAAACACCAGCATATACTCAATGTTGCGAAAGCCCTAAAGTTTCAAGCCAAAATCCCTGACTGCTATTGGGGTTTTTGCATCCAATATGCAGTATATATCATCAATATTCTACCTACACCTTTGCTACACCATCTTACACCACATGAATGTCTTCTTGGAAACACACCCGTCCATAGCAATCTCAAGGTTTTTGAGTGTCTGGCATATGCCAGTACAAATATGTCTCATCGTAACAAGTTTGATCCTAGAGCTACTGCTTGTGTATACCTTGGCATACCATTTCATACTAAAGGTTATTTACTATTGAATCTTGACACAAAATCTGTCATTATTTCCAAAGATGTTCAGTTCAATGAACACGTCTTCCTGTTTGTCTCTGATCAGTCTCAACCCAATCATCATGTCACCCAAGAAAATTCTCTAGACCTTAATAGCCTCAGAAATCTCCAAAACATACCTGAACCCTTGCCAAACATGTCAGAGCTCTCTCATCAACTTCCAAGACAATCTCTCACTCCTTCTAATCCTAACATCCATTCAGACGATGAGTCTGTTGAAAGCTCACCAAATACATCTGAGACTCCTATTCCAACGTCAACTCCTCAACCATGTACTGGAATTGAGATACACCTACCTATACAACCTCAGAACCCTTCTGAAATTCCCAAACCTATCAGAAATAAACAACCTCCTGGTTACTTACAGGATTACTATTGCAGCCTTCTATCATCATCTCCAGATTCCTTCAAGCCTGAACCATCACCTACTTATACTCCTTACCCAATTGAAGAATACATAACATATGATCATTTGACACCTAAATATAGATCTTATGCTCTTAATATTAGCTTGTTACAGGAGCCAACATCTTATCACGAGGCAGTCAAATTTGCTCACTGGGTGGAGGCAATGTGACTTGAATTAGCAGCACTTGAGGCCAATCACACTTGGTCTCTGGTAACACTTCCTCATGGCAAGAGACCTATTGGGTGTAAATGGGTGTACAAGGTTAAGTAAAACCCAGATGGGAGTGTAGAGCCATACAAATCCAGGCTTGTAGCAAAAGGATTCACTCAGCAATTGGGGATATATTATACTGACACGTTTTCTCCAGTTGCAAAGCTAACTACTGTGAGGTTGGTTTTGGCTGTAGTGGCTCAGAGACAACGGCACGTGCATCAACTAGACGTGAATAATGCATTCTTAATGGTGACCTAAGCCAAGAGATATATATATATATATGGAGCTGCTTGAGGGAGTTTCTGCACCAGGACCAAACACCGTCTGCAGACTTCACAAGTCACTCTATGGTTTAAAACAAGCAAGTAGAGAATGGAACCTAAAACTATCTAAATTCCTGGTTGATCAAGGCTTTACACAATCCAGGAATGATTACATTATGTTCACTAAGCATACAACAGGTGATTTCTTAGTTCTTTTGATATACGTTGATGACATTATAGTGGCTGCGAACTCACTACTTCAGATAAATCAGATCAAATAGTCTCTGCATCAAGAATTTAAGATTAAGGATTTAGGGGACTTGATGTGTTTCCTTGGCATCGAGGTGGCTAGGCACAGAGGGGGATCATGATATCCCAAAGGAAGTATACATTGGCGTTGGTAGAACAGACGGGATTCTTAGGTGCAAGCCTACTGCAAGTCCTATGGAGCAAAATTTGAAGCTAGCTCATGGTGATTCCAAGCTTATAGAAGATGTCTCTGCTTATAGAAGGCTTATAGGAAGGCTCATTTATCTTACGATAACCAAACCAGACATTTCTTTTGCTGTTCAGCAATTGAGCCAGTTTCTTGACTCACCTACGAAGTTGCACTTAAAAGCAGCAAATAGGCTATTGAGATACTTAAAAAGAACAACTGGTCAAAGGGTATACTACTCAAGTCAAGGTAAATTGGAGATCAAAGGGTTTGTAGACTATGATTGGGCATATTGTATTGAAACAAGGAAATCAGTTAGGGGTTACTGCATTTTCCCTGGTAATTCTTTTGTTTCATGGAAAGCTAAAAAGCAAAGCATTGTGTCTAGGTCATTGTTTGAGGCAGAGTATAGAGCGTTAGCAATGGTTACGTGTGAGATACAGTAGATTTTATACTTGTTGGAGGATTTGGGAGTCAGACACTCAGGTCCAGCTGAGTTGTATTGTGATAATAAGAGTGCAATTTACATTGTTGAGAATCCCGTATTTCATGAACGAACAAAGCACATTGAAATTGATTGCCACATTGTAAGAGAAAAGTATCAACAAGGGGTGATACACCTTATGCCTGTCAAGTGGGAGCTTCAACTTGCAGATGTCTTTACAAAGGCTTTTGATTCGGTTAGATTGCGGAACCTGACTTCTGCTATGGGCGTGTGTAATATTTTCTCCAAGTTAGGTTCGAAGGGGGTTGTTGCAACTGGGATTGAAATGAAGAAGCGGGAAAGGGAATGTTCTAGAGTTGGTAAGTTGTGATGAAGCCGAAAATGTTGGTTGCGTGATGCAGTAGGCATTCAGGATATGGAGCAGATGAGCTGGCAAACTGAGGTGTGATGTGTTGCAATTGTCATGTGGGTGCAGTGGAGGTTGCGGGATTGGTGGTTGATCAGCAGCGTTGCGGGAAGAAGGAATAAAGGAGGAAGAAGAAGGTGCAATCGGCGGGAACAGCTTAAAACATGTGAATAGACATTTATACCCTTTCTGTGTAGTATAAGGAACGGTAGTTATTAAGGGCATTCTTGTCATTTTGCCTTCTATTCCCTCTTCTTCTGAAATGTATAAAACGGGTTTGAATGTGTATGTTTAACCCGATTTGGATGAATAAGATTTCTGGTTCCAATTCTCTCCAAATAACCGTTTTCCTCTGCTTAGTTTTGCCATTCTCATTCGTAATTCTCATCTTCATTGATTGAGTGTATCAACTTGACAATTGTATGAACGCATGCATATGTGTATATATGGTTAAAAGGAAATAGATATTATGATAAATAGATGTAACATTCATAATGAACATGTGATAGCTCAGCGCTTAGTATTTTAGCATATACATTTCTGTATGAACGACCATGTAAGACTAAAAATGTGATTTATTGTGTTTTTCTTATTGAATGTATTAGCTGGTTCATCTATATAATTGAATATATACGTAGTTACGTTTAAGTTATGATAGACATAAAATCTAGATTGGGACATGCAACAGTGAAGCAGTATTAGGGCTCAAAGAACGAGAACATCACCTGACCAGTCGACAGGATTGGAAACAAACATTATACCTTTAGTCACAAAAATATTATCCTAATTTGATTTGAAAATGATTTAATGAAGACAAATTTTGTGTGCTACTATTTCTATTCTACCTTTAGTTGGTTACTTAAGTAAAATAAAGATAAATCATATAAGCGTTGACCGAAAGGTAGCATTTAAATTTTGACTGTGAATACTTACCATTTTTAAAAGTGGCCAATATTTTTTAAAAAAACCTAAAATAAAAATGGGACAACATGTTTTAGACGAGGAGAGTATTATCTTTCTCTATTATATTTTCTTTCTGTAGCCTTCAAGTTTGAGGCTGTTTATTGTAGAAAAATAAAATAATTAACAGGTGTTGCTGAATCGTTATGGTGTCCTTGTAAAACTATCTGATTGTTGTGAAAACAGTTGCAGAACAGTGGAGACAACCACAACGATAATCGCAATAACACACAAAAGTAATGAATAATGAACAAAGAAAACAATTAAAGAAGAACACAAGATTTAACGTGGGAAAACCTTCAAGGGGAAGAAAAGCCCACGGCGGCGGCAAGCCAAGAAATTCACTATCACCAACTTGATTTCGGTTACAATCACACAACATCTAAACAGGGGATTTTATAGGAGTCTAAGGATTAGCACGAATTATGTGATTATCCTTTTACATTGCTGTCATACCATAATTAGGATTCTACCGGATATTCCTTATAGAAAAGATAAACATGGAAATTTCGATCCAAACAGGATTCTAATCAAATCAAATCTCCAATCAAGGAATATTCCATTCCATAACTTTCTGGCATATGGCCGAGCTGAGATCAATGCAGTGACATTCAGATCTGCTCAGTATTGCTTCTGTCCAGCTCACCGGCTCTGCTCGGCAGTAGCTCATAACTCTAAGTCCTTTGAGCTCGACCTCCTGAGCTCGGCCACACTTCAATTCGGTTGACTTCAGTTCTACCAATCCTAACAAAATCTTCCACTTGGAATTGACTTTAACTTAGACGCACCGTGAATTTTTGCTCCTTCCGGCTACCGCCACTTCAGCACTTTCATCAAGTAACAAGACCAAGAGAAGCCTTGCAGATCTCAAGCTTCTCTTTCGGAACAATCTTCGTCATCATGTCTGCTACATTCTGGCTTGTATGAATCTTCTCCAAGTCGAACTGTTTTTCCTCGAGCATATCTCTTATATAATGATATCTGATGTCAATATGTTTCGTTCTTGCGTGATAAGCAGTGTTCCTAGCCAAGTGTATCACACTGTGACTGTAACTAAATAGTTTATAGCTGACCTGAGGGTGCTTCAACTCATTCAGTAAACTCTTCAAACCACACCAGTTCCTTGGTAGCTTCAACTACTGCCATATACTCAGCTTCAGTTGTTGACAATGCTACAATCTTCTGCAATCTTGATACCCAAGTGATTGTAGCACTGCCAAGCTTGAAAACATAACCTGTAATACTCTTGCGTTCATCAATGTCTCCAGCCGTATCAGAGTCTACAAAGCTAAGCAGGTTCAAATCATCGTTGCCGAACTGCAGTGTCAAGCCTTGCATTCCCACTAAGTACCTTAGTATCCACTTCACTGTGGCCTAATGATCAGGACCAGGATTTGACATGAATCTACTCACAACTCCCACTGCATGGGCTATGTCTGGTCGGGTGCACACCATAGCATACATTAAGCTACCCACGGCTGAGGCATAGGGTACCTTCTTCATTCGTTCAAGTTCATCCTTCGTCTTAGGACATTGGTTCTTTGATAAATTCTTGAACTGTCCTGCTAGAGGTGTAGACACCGGTTTTGCATTCTCCATATTGAATCTTTTCAGTACCTTGGGATATAATCTCTTTGGCTCACCCTCAGTACTTGATTCTTCCTCTCTCTGTCAATACTGAGTCCCAGTATTTTCTTCGCTGGACTGAGGTCCTGCATGGAGAATTTCTCAACTAATTGTTCCTTCAGCTTATTGGTCTCATCAGTGCTTCCTCCTGTTATTAACATGTCATCAACATAAAGTAGCAGGATAATGTACGAACCTTCAAATCTCTTGAAGCAACAGCAGTGATCTCTATGGAAGCGCTTGTAGCCGACCTCTACCATAAAGTTGTCAAACTTCTTATACCACTGCCTCGGAACTTATTTCAAGTCATACAAGCTCTTCTGTAGTTTACATACCAGCTCTTTTTTCCAAGTATCTCTTAACCCTGTGGCTGCATCATGTAGATATCTTCTTCTAGATCTCCGTAAGAAATACTGTTTTCACGTCAAGCTGTTCTAAGTGCAGATCTTATGCAGCAGCTTGACCATAGGTGAAAAGATCTCAATGAAGTCAACCCCAGCTTTCTGTTGGAACCCTTTCACAACAAGCCTTGTCTTATACCTTTGAGTGCCGTCAGCTTCTTACTTCATCCTGTACACCCATTTGTTTTGAATAGCTTTCTTCTCTGGTGGCTTTTTCACAAGATCCCATGTGAGATTGCTTTACAGAGAGTTCATCTCATATTCCATGGCTGACCTCCAGTCTTCACTTTTGTCAGAGCCCATTGCTTCTTCATAGCAGCTCGGCTCATCACAATCAGTAAGAAGCAAATAATAAAGTGAAGGTGAGAACCCGGTAGGTGCAGTAATGGTTCTCCTCTCTCTCCGAACAGCAATGGGTGGTGTGACTTGCTCTTCATGAATTTCATGTTCCGAGGTCGGCACCTCGGTAGTCTGGTCTGCAGGTCTGCTCGGCTCGGCATGACTAACGTCACTCTACTCAAAGTACTTAGGCTTCACAGGTTGCTTCTCCTCCTTTACTCTGTCCTTGTAAAGTATGCCTTCATTGAAAACCACGTCCTTGCTTCTGATAACCTTTTTCCCTACATGACCCCACAGTCTATATCCAAAACTATCACCCCCGTAGCTAACTAAAGGGCATACCTTGGACTTGGGGTCAAGTTTCGATCTCTCATCCGGCTTCAGCAATGCATAAGCAGTGCAACCAAATACTCTAACATGGGCAAGGAAATCACCTTGCCAGTCCATTCTTCCTCAGGAAGTTTACAGTCAATTGCGGTAAATGGCCCTCTGTTAATCAGATAAACAGCGGTGTTCACCGCCTCAGCCCAGAAAGATTTCAACAGATCTGCATGTATTCTCATACTCCTTGCCCTTTCACAAGTTGTTCTGCTCATTTTTTCAGCAACACCATTATGCTGAGGTGTCTTTGGCACTGTTCTTTCTCTTTTGATTCCGTTGTCTGCATAGTAATACCCAAACTCTTTGCTGCAGTACTCTCCACCATTGTTCTACCTCATGCACTTCAGCTTCAGCCTTGTTTCATTTTCAACAAGACTTCTCCATCTCTTGAAGACATTAAATACGTCAGACTTGTGTTTTACAAAGTACACCCACAGCTTCCTTGTTGAGTCATCAATGAAAGTAACATAATAGCGTGAGCCATTCAGTGAAGGTACATCTGAAGGCCCCCAAACATCTGTGTGTACAAGTTCCAGCTTCTCAACTCTGAGGCTTCTCTTGTGTGTTGAAAAACTGACTGCTTTTTGTTTCCCCAGCACACAAGACTCACACAGCGGTATGTCGATGTTTAATATACCTTCTAGCTTCCCTTTAGCTGCCATTACCTTCATCTCTTTGACACTCATGTGTCTGAGTCTCTGATGCATTGGTTTGATTATGCCTTCATGATATTTGTCTCTAACCACATGAAAATCCACCTCTATGTGGTTGGTTCTCTCGTGAAAGATTGGATTTTCCATTATATACATGTCACTCTTGTTATCATAAAATAGTTCAACATGCTGATGATGAGTCACTCCCATCCTTCAGCAGATAAAGCAACCACTGAATTTCACAAGTTGCTGTGGCTAATGACCTATACTCTGTTTCTAAGGAAGATCTTGAAATTTTAGTTTGTTTCTTGACCTTTTAGGACACTGGAGCATTGCCAAGGAACAAACAATACCCTGTAACTGATCTCCTAGTTTATGAACATCTCTCAATCTGAGTTTGATAGGCCTTAAGAACTTTTGAGTCTGTACTAGGAAATAATAACCCTTGGCCAGGAGTTCCTTTCAAATACCTCAATAATCTCTGAGCAGGGTTTATGTGTAGCTCTGTTGGTGTGTCAAAAAATTAGCTCAGTTGTTGAACACTATAGTATATATCAGGCCTAGTGATTGTAAGATACAGCAACTTTCCAATTAGTCTTTTGTAGCCATGCACATCTGTGATAAAATCTAAGTCAATATGCTCCAATTTCAAATTCTGCTCTATGGGCATCAATGCAGGTTTAGCATCCAAATAACCTGGCTCTTCAAGCAGTTCCATTATATACTTCCTTTGACAAATGGCAATTTCTTTTTGAGATCTTCCCACCTCAAGTCCCAAGAATTATCTTAGCTCTCCCAAGTCTTTGATCTTAAAAGTAGAATGGAGATGATCTTTAATCTTCTGAATCAGGAGGAGTGAATCACTTACTACTGTGATGTCATCAACATACGCTAGTAACGCAAGAAAGGTCTCTGAAGTCAGTCTAGTAAAAAGAGTGTAGTCATGTTTGGACGACTAAAAACCCTGAGAAAGCAACTAATTTGTGAGTTTTTCATTCCATTGTCTACTAGCCTGCTTAAGTCCATAAAGTGATTTTGCAGTTTACAAACCGCTTTGGGAAAAGGTGACGGCACTCCTTGGGGGTAATTCTATATATATCTCCTCATAAAGGTCACCATGTAGAAAAACATTATTTATGTCAAGTTGATGAATATGCCGATTATTAAGAGAGGTCAAAGGAAGAAGCAAATGCACAGAAGTCATATTAGCCACAAGGAAAAAAGCTTCATTATAGTCTATCCGAGGTTGTTGGGTATATCCTTTTACAACTAACCTAGCCTTATATGTTTATACTGAGCCATTAGCCTTTCTTTTCATTTTATACACTCATTTACATCCACCAGGCTGCTTACCAGATGGCAAAGGAACAATGGACCATGTATGAGTAGCTTCCAAAGCAGCCAACTCCAACTACATAGCCTGCTGCTAGGCTGGTGATCCTGCTACCTGTTGATATGTAACAAGATCCTATTTAATGCTCATGTTAATAATTTAAGACCTGTATTGAGGTGCCAAATGGTCATAAGAGAGATAAGATTGAATAGGATAAGACACATATAAAGAGAAGACATTTGAGAGAGAGCAGGTGAATGAGCAAGGTTTCAATGCTAATCATTTAGATAAGAGGGTGCAGCTCTGGACCTTAGAACTCTTGGATGAGGAACATATGTACAAGGTGCAATAACAGGAGGGTATAGAGAAGGTAGATCAATATGGACTTGGGTAATAGGGACTTGAGCAGGAGAGGAAGAAATAGATTCATCGGGAGAAGAAGGAGAACAAGTAGAGGATGGGGATTCAGCTGTATCAACACTCATGGGTTTAGGAGTAACGGGTAAAATATGTAAGGGATGAAGCTGTAGAATTTGCTCAGAAGAAGTAGAGGATGTAGTATCTCTAATGCTTGGAGCTACAGGCTGAAATGTGGCTGGGAAAAGAGTAGCATTAGAAAAGGAAAAATATTGTTCATGGAAAAGATCCCTAGATATGATGATTGCTTGAGTATCTAGGTGTTAGAGAACGTAATCTTTTGTATTCATAGGAATACCCAAGAAAACACAAGGTATAGACTTAGTATCAAACTTAGCCTTGTTTAGAGCAGTGTCACAAGCAAATACCAAACAACCAAACACCTTAAGGTGGCTATATATAGGCTGCATTTTATGCCGAACAGTATAAGGAGCTTTATTTTGAAGGACATGTGATGGAATCAAGTTAATAAGGTAGGTAGCATGCTGAAGACAGAAGCCCAAGTAAGTAATAGGAAGAGAAGCATGAAATCTAAGGGCTCTACTCACAGTAAGAAGATGTTGATACTTTCTTTCCACTATCCCATTCCGCTGAGGAGTATAAACGCAAGTAGTTTGATGGATAACACCGTGATGCATATAAAAATCTGGCATTTTAAATTCAAACGCATTATCACTTCTCACAACCTTGATATGGACATTAAACTGAGTAACAACATGATGAAAGAAACTTTACAGAAGCTGTCTAGCCTCGGATTTAGCTTTGAGTAGATACAACCATGTATATCTTGAACAGTCATCTACTATTGTCAGGAAATATTTTTGATTGTACATTGTGGGATGTTTATAAGGAATCTAGATATCAACATATATAATATGAAAAGGATGTTTAGAAATAGAAGCAGACACTAGGAAAGGGGTCCTCTTCAATTTAGCTAAAGGACAGACATACAAGCATTATCTGATTTGCTAGAAGGAATAAGTGGATCTAGCTTGTTTATTTCCTAAATTCTGGCTAAGAAAGCATGTCCAATTCTAGCATGCCATAGGTATGAGGATGAGTCAAGATTGTTAGAAGTGAAAACATAAGAAGGTGAAATTGTTAGCTTTGAAGATAGGTTGGTATCACCAAAGGTAGTATAGACCAAGACACTTCCTAGCTGAACCAATCATCCTCCTGGACAACTGATCCTGAATGAAACAATAAGAATCATGGAATGAAACAAGTAAGTGAGGTGAACTAGTGAGTTTGCTAAGAGAGACAAGATTGTATGAGAAAGAAGGCACATATAGAACATTTAAAACCAGCCCATTGTTTAGCTTTATAATATGTTTGTGAGTAGCATGAACTGAAAATTCATTTGGAAGCTTAATGGTGACATGATTAACGGGAATGTAAGAATGAAACAGAGTTAAGGAACATGCAAAATGATTAGTGGCACCTGAGTCCAGGACCCATACATAATTAACATGGTCAAGACACTTACCTGATGCCATATCAACCTTGGCAATCATCACAGCATCTTGAGGAACCTTTTCACCTGCTATGCTGGAACAACATCATCGGTGTTCAAAAATGTTAAAAGCTTAGTATATCGATTGGGTGTAAGAAAAGGTGTTTATTGAATGGGAGAAAATTATGAAGAAGAAGTTTGAAATCCTTACTCACTGTAATTATGCTTAGATTGTCCTTCCACAGCTTATACAGCATTCATTTGATTCTTCAACTTAAAACTAGGAGGAAAACCATGTTTCCTATAACATTTATCTGTAGTGTGGCCTATCATGCCACAACGAGTACATTGCAGATGGTTACCTCCTTCTTGATAAAACCTTCTATTACCTCTTCTGTACATAGGTCTAGAACTTCTATTTACATAAGTATTGGCCACCAGACCTTCATGTGCATCATATCTAGACATTAAGGTAGTAGGTGCATTATTGAAACCAGAAGGCACAATGTTTTCCATGACCTTTCTTTCAAACTTTAAAGCCAAAGAAAAAGCTGTCTTGATTTTGGGCATGGAAGTCATAACAAAAACTTGAGACCTAACAGGATCAAACTCCTCATTTAGGCCTTTAACGAACTTGATAACATAATCATTCTCAACGAACTAAGTTACTTTTTTACTTATATCACAGGTACACCTCAAACAGCTACATCTCGTTATAGGTCTCAATACCATCAATTCCTCCCATAGAACTTTCAGTTTTGTGAAATAATCATTGATAGACAAATTGTTCTGCCTAACTCCATAGAAATCAGACAGAAAATCAGACAATCTAAACGGATCAGCACTCTCATACCTCATAGTAAAATCATTCCACACATCTAGCAATGGAAGGTGAAACATAAATAATCCATGATTGAATCATTGTGTTTACCTGTCTCCAAACTTGAGGCTAAGGATCATTATTCGCAGGCTTTGACACGGATCTATCAATAAAGCAAGTTTTATTCTTCACGACTAGTTCCATTTGAAAGGTTCGACTTCACGAGTAAAAATTATGTGGATTGAGTGTGGTTGCACCAGTACAATAGCTGGACTGTCGTTTTGATGTAAGTAATACGGATTACTTGCTGGATTATCAGTAGGAGCATGATTATTACGAGGACTAGAAGCAATACCAGTTGAATTGGCCATGATCAGAAAACGTGATCACAAACAAAAAATTGATTCACAAGCCCAAAAAAATGGCAGAATTCAATCAGAAAATCGATAGTGAATCACCAGAGCTCTGATACCATGTTAAAAGCATATAACAAGCACAATTCAATCATCAAATCAAATGATATAGCTGGCTGAATTAACCAAATCAATAACAGAAATTTGAATACAAAATATTGGCACGCAAATATTGAAGATGAAGAACAGACGAAATTGGAGTAAAAATTTTGTTTATTGTGCGGCCTTTGTATATACATCAATCCTAAGTATTTATACTATCTACTAATCGAATTAGAAACCGTCTTGCATGTGTAAATATGGGACTGCGCGTGCCAACTGACGCAGCTGCCTTGTAGCTCAGTCAGCTTGTTTGATCCGATGAGTCAGCAATAGTTCAGCTCTATTTAATCCCATACAACTCAGCCACACCATGTATTGATTACACTAGATAATATTTCTCATTCCAATTCAGCTGCTCAAGGATTGGTTTCACTCAATATCACCTGACTGCCACTGCTACCGCTTGTGCTGAGCTGATGCTACTTCTGTACCTCTCCCTTATCTGATGCTGGCTTAATATCTTCAACATGGTGAGTCTAGTGGATTGTTCACATTGCAATCAGCGTGGGAAGAAATTCGGCATCTTTGGCATTCATCCATCCCTTCGAAATATTATATCTTGACATGTCGAGTTTTGCATGATTGGTTGCCTGCTGAATCAACGTTGCAAGAAAAGAACATTTCATCGGCGTCTAAATGCTTCAGCTGCATGAATATTGAGAGTTCACTTGATGTGTTTGTACAAGAAAGGGTGGGACGGGGAGTCCCAGCTAATTTCTTTCTGCTATTCGGTCTGGTTAGGTGGTGTGCTAGTTCGGCTTCTCAAATGATAACAGGTTGGTGATATTTTTGCGAAAAAGGTCCATATTAATGTAAATATTCCTATTGTGATATTACATTTCTGGTGGTGGGCTCGAAAGCACTCTAAGCATGCGGTAACTTTAATTCATTGTGATTTAATTACTGATCGAGTTAGGTTGATAACTGCAGTCCAAAAACTCAGTCATGAAGGTTTTTCGTGACAGACCATGGCTGAAGTGCGTCCAGTTGATCCGGTGGTTTCCTCCTCCATTTGATGATTTGCCCACATACACTGTCAATTTTGCTATGAAAACAGAAACCAAACGAAACAGGCAATGAATTCGTTCGAAGCAATCGTGAGACGGAGCAAGGATGAAGAGAGAGAAAAAACGGTTATTCAACCTTTCATTCATCACACATGAGCTTAATAGCTCCATTCGGTATTTATACAGATGCTAAGGAAGAAGAAAACAGAAACATAAAAATGACTAAACTGCCCCTTACTTAACAACTACAACTAAAATTATTACAAGGATAAAACCGTCATTTCACCCCTTTTGAACGTCTTCCCGCCTGCACCTTTACCTTCTTCTCTAACCACCTCTTCCTCCTGCTCAAGCTCAACACAACTCCTTCCACGTGATCCAATCACCCAAACCACTTTCAGCTAACTTCCAGCTCATCTATTAATAGCCTGAGTCTCAATTCACGGTCACAAGCAATAACCAGTACACAATTAGATTCCCTGCACCTTGAACTGTGCCTCTTGGCAATCACCTTCTTTATGCGAAACTGCAACACCCCCCCTCGAAACTGACTGGCTATATATGTTGCACACTCCCATAGCCTTAG